>JAKOGI010002445.1:0-60000 GCA_029747015.1 Carnegiea gigantea
ATATATATATATATATATATATATATGTATATATATATATATATTTATATGTTCACTGGTTGCAATTTTAAAATTTTCCCAGCATGTCATACTTGGACACTGTAAATAATCTCTTTACTTTATCTTATAAATGTTACAATATATATTTTCTGCAACTGCTGACACAATCGTTGCTTACACACCAGATGCTGTGACCACCCACAACCAAAATTTTTCTAGGGAGCAAGGTAAAAGGTGACTTGCTAAAGCTGAAATTAGTTGGAGAAGTAAAACTAGTTATCCAAGAGTATTGAACTTTCTTATTTGCCATTTTTTTTAAGTAGACAACAAGGAAGCCAGGCCCAACAATAAATACAACCCAATTCTGACTTCCCCTTTATAGAAGAGGACCCTGTGCCAATAAGACATGCATGTGATTTGTGCTCAAGAACTGTATATCACTTCAATGGCTATCTTCCAAATCAATTGTGGAAAGAGTCCCCTTCAACCCCCTAATTGAGTTGATGAAGGGAGAGAATACATAATTAGATGTTGCTCTAAATCTTAGCCGATAGTTATTTGGTTACTTGGTACTAGATGCGTTGAGATTGACCAATATTCAACAATCAGAACCGATTAGAATTTGAAATAAAACAACTCAATCTTAAATGTAATCAAATTGACTCACATAGATTAAATGCCCTAATGATTTAATGTACAATCCAGACCCTTTAACAAACTGCATACAGTTATGTAGGATTGGGTTTAAGGATAAATGACTGACCTCATGAATTGCTACAAGCTTTGTTAGCATGCATTGTCTGTGCAATGCCCCAATCCCTTTCCTAGCCACAACCAGTTAGCATGAAGGGTTTCAAGGAGTAAGGGCTGACCCTACTAATCACCATAAGCGTTACGAACTATCACAAGTATCTTCCAACATGATTGTCCTAACTCACATACATACTATCTAGGAAACTTACTGAAAGGCCACCTATTATAAAAGTGATCAACAACATTCTAAAAGTGATACACAACAAGCAAGCTTTACTATGTAATTTTTAAAAATGAATCCCCTACAAAACATGGGCACATTTAGTGATACAAATAGTCATTTTAAATCTTTAAAATCTTTACCTTAACCACACCTTCGGTATTACATTTAAAAGAGAATAATTCATGCCCTCTTAACCCGTCTCCCGACCAATGCTTCTTTTATTCAAAGCCTACACCATACACCTGTGAGCAGATACTCTTAGAAGATATGTCAGTAAATAGATATTTAAAAAAATAGAATATATGATAAATACACCCAAAAATATACATATAAATAAGATGCCAGAGCACATACTTTTGAATGTACCTAATAATTTGCCTCTTTTATATACCTACTTAGCATTTAGTTATTTGTTGAAACTGACTATTCCAGCATAACTTTCAACTAGCTAATTGAGACATTTAACATACTCACTTCTCTCACACGAAGACCAAGTTCCTAAACAGCATCCATGAGGGGTAGAGACTAAAGTGGTTGCTTCCCACATGCATAGAGTTCCTAGGAATTGGCTAGCACACCACATGCCCTAGTTGGAAAGTAAACCAAGGCTTGATAAAAGGGGAAATGTGTGGAAACGGAACCTAGTGATCCAACAATATTAGCTTCTTTTGTTTGGCATTTTACAAGTATGCAACACAACAAAGAAAGACAGGCCTAGACTATAAATATCACCCAAGCTTCCTCCATTAGAAAAGGACCACTGGCACAACCATGTGATTCAAGCTTTGGAAGTTGGAAGTATTCACTTCAATGGCTGCCTTCTGGTCTCCATTAATAGAAAAAGGAAGACATGAACCAAAAGTAGCGCTAGATCTAGCTCTTGGTTAGCAATAATGCTCGTCATAGATGTGACATAGTTGACCGGTACCGTGTTCCCAGCCAACCCAAATTAGAAATAGGACAATCTGATTTTGTCTTGAAACAACATTAGCCTTACTCAAAACAAAGGGGTCAAAGTTTTTCATCGTGATTTTTGCTCGTATTTTCGAAGCAAATTTTCTCAAACAACCAATGATAGGCTTGAACTTAGACAAACATGACCAAAAACTAACCAGACTACGACGGCTAAATTGTTAGGTCTACTGAGACTCGCATGCCTTCCCAAAACAAATGATTCAAATCTTGAATTAGACAAAATCGTATGCATAAGTTGCAATATATACACTGCATGTTCGTGTCACTCCTTAATAATCTGAAAGACATTCCTTATGCATGTTATCTGGCTTGTCCTCTTTTGTTAGGAATCAAGAGTAAACATTTCCCAGAATTTCATCATGCAAACATCTTACCAAATCACCTAAATTTTTTTTAAAAGTAAAGAATGCAATCTAACTACACAAATAAATGCATACCAACAACAATGAAAGTTAATGTAGAAAAGAAGCCGAGTGATGGCTCTGCCATAGGGGTGGAAATGTACAGAAGATGCTATACTCCTATATGTACAAGAGAGAAGACAAACATGAGTTTTGTTTCCCTTCTTTAGTTGCTGACGTCAAAATACTTTGGATCTGAGGGGAAATGATATTCAACATGCAACTGCAATAACCAAAATGACAACGATCATGTCAGACAGTACAGAGAGTGAGCAGCAGGTATCACGAGGATCCATGATGCTCATTTCAGTACATGGATCCTCATTTCAGTATATGGATAACAAACAGTTTCCAAAGTTCTGCACATGTGTTGCTAGATTGAACTTTGAAACACACAAGTTTAAGTTTGCACTTGGAGTTTAGAATACCCAACAAAGACGACTTAGCCATCAGCCCATCAGATTAAGTAAATTTTTTTCTGAAACTTTTGTGCATCTTTGGTCTTTAATGAAGGATCCAGTATGCTTATCCATGTCATAGTATCAAGTACAAGACATGGGCATTTGAGTTGAAAATGACAAGCCTGAGTAAATGACTCATGGAAACCTCAAGAAAATACATAGGAGGTAGAATCACAAGTTACAACAAAAAGTGTGGTGATTATATGAGATCAAAATTTAATGCTTTTACCAAAAACAATCGAAATTAGAAAAAGCTGGAGCCAGCACAAACAATTTTAATAGTTCTCTTGATATTTTGCCAACGCAAAAGCCAAATGTAGATGTGAAATTTGTCATATCAGACATTAAACATACATGAGAAATGCTACTACAAGATAAGGTCCATTTAGTCTAAAAGATGGTGTTTTACGCATTTTATCTTTTCTTCTTCAATTTTTTTTTTTTTTCCCCAATGAGAATAATCCTCTCAGCAATGTTCGATTTGGTTTGTAAGTAGAAAATCCTGCAATTTTGAATGGTTTAAGATTTCAGCATCTGAGGAAGAGGCATGTTGACTGACTGGAAAATGTTTTCTTTCCACAGAGGAAAATGACTTTTGGTAGAAGCACATCAATACTTCAGATGAAAAGCTTTCTCCTAAAACCATTTTGTACTAATTTGCTAAGAAAATAAAATTAGTGGGAGCAAAAAGCTCTTCCTCCGAAATGCACATAAATTACGGAAAACATTCCTTTACTCATTTATTACGAAAAGGGAAGTTCTAGAAAAAAATGTCTGCAATTCACCATGGAAATGAGGCATACAAACAACCTTCCCATCCCAACTAACGTAGGACTAAACATAGAGATAATGGTTTGGCTTAGTTTGGCTTGGTTCTTTATAGAACTAAACTAATGTGAGGGGAAAGTTCTTCCTCAATGACAATGAACCGATAGATAGCAGATGATCCAGAAATACACCTATCTCTCAATTAATCATTAGAAACATTTTTCTACTCCTTAGCCAAGAACATGAAACTAATTGGAGAAAGGTTTCCTTGCTCCAATGGCATTGAACAAATGGATAAGAAACATATCAAATAACATGTCCAAATAAGGCTCTCAGTTAATCTCTGGCAAATAAAAATTCCAAAATGGAATAGACGCAATGGGAAGACTCTACCAAGCAAACACTTGAGCAAGTTTGTATATAGCATGGTCATGATAAATCTTTCACATTGTAGTGTGCAGTTTCTATCTTGAAATAAATGTCCTGCTGATCACAATTTGAGTTATGTTAACTCAGATTAGGCTACAAAGGTCCAATATGGATATCTATCCAAGTGCTAGACTAAACTCTTTTCAAGAAAATCTCTAAAGTTTTTAATTCAAAGCCTTCCAAATGTTGTAATTGTACCGCACCAATGTTGGAGTTTAGTGAATCTGACACAGTCACATCGGACTACACTGAAGAGTTGGTATAACATAAATTTTTAAGCTTTCAAAAATAACTGATCATTCTCCTTTTATTAGTAATATTTTACAATTCATTATATGTTGCTTCAATAACAAATCCAGATGCCAAGAAACAGTAACCAATCTCAGGAAAAAGCACCAATGAATAAGAAATGAAAGGAACAATCCATACCTTGCCCTCATCAGCATCTGAATGGCGTTGAGGAAACACCACCTTCAAGTCATTGTATAGGTAAAAGCGCCTTTCTTCACTTTTCATAATTTTTCTAGCAGGAGCAGGCAATGGATCAGATTTGCACCTCTGTATACAAGTTGAGATTTTCTTGGGATGAGGGCACAGAAACCGCAAATGAAGAGCATAGCGTAGAGCTCCAGTGCCACTAACACTTTCATGAACCTTTGAAGGACCATTTACAGCTCTCTTTCCAGTCATATGACCTGTTGTTGATAGATCACTGGAACTTTTTGATACAAATGATAGCTGAGTATCACCCTCCATTTTGCAAGATCCTTCATTTCTGGAAGAACCCTTTTCAGATGA
Source organism: Carnegiea gigantea (assembly GCA_029747015.1). Lineage (NCBI taxonomy): Eukaryota > Viridiplantae > Streptophyta > Magnoliopsida > Caryophyllales > Cactaceae > Carnegiea > Carnegiea gigantea. The sequence goes on from JAKOGI010002445.1 coordinate 4,809, forward strand.
TGCTAGAGTAGTCTTTTGGCGGAGAAATGTCTGTTAATTGGAGATTATTCATGCAACCAAGGTTAGAAATCCCATAAACCAATCACTATCAAAGGAAAATAAAACCTGACATTGGTGGATTATGAACCCTACATACAGTGAAAATAAGATACAATGTGTGCTGCTCACAGAGCTAATTGTCAAACCCATACAGTGAGAATTTAGAACCAGCAATCAGGACAGATTGCCAACAAGACCTAAGAAGCATGGACATTCTCCACGATTTCATGCATCCATGTCCAACATAATCAGCAACACTCTATGACACTTGCCGGCCAATCTCGAACGAATGCCAAATAGACAAATGGCACAAAGAAATTGGGTCTTGACACTGACAATACCAGAGCACACACACTCTGAACAATTTGTTATTATTACCATCTAAGCAGACGCCTGACCAAGACTAAAAAGGAAGTACAAACTTTAACACAGGTAATCAGATCAGTATTTTTCATCACTGTATGCGCATTATACATGTTACATCCCATTTTTAAAAAGTTCACATGTTGTCGTGACGCAATCATAGAAAGATCCAAAGTAATCAACATACGGCTCTTCTCTTCTCCCTCTTTGTCTCCTTGTGTTCAGAAGGGACGAAGGGGCATGGATATCATACAGATAGACCAAACAACCTAAACAATTTGTGTTTTCCAGCTTCAGGGGGAAGAAGAACTATCAACTACCTGATTGCTTACCAAGCTACAAGACTCACAAATTCCCTGGGTCATGCTTTGTATTTCTTCTTTTAGTTGTGTTTATTAGTTGCATATTCTTCTTTCTTACTCCTTCCCTTACTCTTTTTGCCACTTTTCTTACAAAAGAAAGAATATCGACCATTTCCTCAAAAAAGAAAAAAAGTTTTCTACAAAAATTATTATGTGGAACTCTCATGATCGATCTCTGTGCTTGCATAAGTAAGGCTTGCTATTCCAGATATACCCGTACTTGCTTAAGTAGGATCCACATTCGCATCGTTGTGGTTATTGTATCAGACAAAACATAATGATCTCTGCCAGCCATGGCTTTCACTCAAGAGGAAATCGGCTTATACAGCGAAGGTCGCTATTTACCACTAATGGATCTCCCAAGGCCACGGTTCATTTTCTGTGGACCAAACTGTCCACTAAGATTATGAAAACAGTAGAAAAGGCTAGTAATTTGCAGCTTATTAGTGTTGGCGTACATTGATGCACTGAACAATCCAGCCCGATGCCTTCAAAGCTACCCCTTTTATCCCCAAAAAATTGCTCTTGTTTAGATTTTGAGATCAAATTTAAACTTTGACTATTAATTTCGCAAGATATACCTTGATTTTAGCCCTTTACAGTTTACACTACGAAACTGTCGCCATAAGAATTATTGCAAAAAATACTTTCATAGGAATATAATCTTATAATTTAAATGTCAAAGTAGGCAATTTGTTTTGGGACGGAGGGCATATCATTTCATCACATTGAATACCTCTATAACAGCTAGTCTACCCCCAAACTCAATTAAGCTCCCAAATACCATGGATGAATTGCTTCACATGACGCAATGACAGGGACTGTGGCATTTGAATTCCATGCATACCCAACTAGCATGGTGTTGTAATGGTCATGTAAGTAGAGGTAAGGTTACATCTGGATCTCCCCAAGACCCCGCAAAATTGAGACCCACATTGGGAGGTGTCGTTGTTTTGTTGTTGCACACCCAACTAGCATGGAGAAGGCTCCTTAAAATCCAAAAGGTGTAGGATGTCTCTAAAATGCAATATCAAGCCAGTGAGAAATCTAAATCAAGTCAATTGTAATGGTCATGCACTTCCAAGAAACCACTCAGATGTTATAATGCCTCAGTATCTGCATCACTGGATTGGCTATCACCATTAACAAGAAACTTTGCTAACATAAGTGGCACTGCAAGGGCTTCCTTTAAGTTCTTTCCCAGGCAAAGATGCATTGGCTGGTTCTTGTCCACCAATGCAAAAGTGGAGAAGGGAAAAAGGCTTGCTATGCCTTGAATGTTTCAATAAGTCAAATGGATGAAGCCCAGATCCTAGACAACTTGTGGATGCCATACCAACTGAATCTTGCTGATCTGCAACCAACATCCACCCCTCAGGATCATATATGATAAGTTACATTGCAAACTAGGGGGTGTCATGTCCTAAACCTTCTTGCCAAGTCAGAAACTCCAAACCGGGCACCTTTTACAAGCAGAATCATAGGTCATCCTCTGTGTCTGTAACTTGACAAGGTTTATGGCATGTAATGGCTAACAGTATTCACAGGTCCAACATAAGGAATTATGGTTCGAGCTAATATGGTAACTTTTTCTGTTTGCTGGATGCCGAATGCAAGCAGGATCTGCATTCAGTTCAAGACCAATTGGATCAATTTATCAAGTTTTGGACTAATTCAACTTATTCATAGGATAAGTTTTCCCTCTCAACCTAGCTCATAAATATGCAAATTACTATCCAGATATGGTTATATTGTTTATTAAGTTTATATCCTGGGTATCGAAAGGTTCTTTATCAAAATGGTGTATGTTTCTGGTCAGTTATATCAAAACAATGCCCAAACATTCTTTTCTTCAATGATAGAGGAATTACTCTGATTCGCAACTCTCCAAAAAAAAAAAAAAAAAAGCAATCCAAAGGCATACATTAGCTGAATCACAGAGGTATCACCGTATTAAGAGGTCTAATGCTATAATAAATGAAAAGGCTTGAAAGCTGGCAAATGATTGGAGATATGTACCTTTGTGCCAGCTGGCATGTCACTCAAATCATAGCTGCAAAGGAAGGTATGGATAGGCGTCCTTTCTGGATTGCTAACAACCTGAACCAAATGAATCGTAACTGATGGCATTAGACCTACTGCAGTGATACTAATAACATGGTGGAGGAGGAAATAGTACAACACAAGCTCAGAAATATATCTATCAAGCCACTGCAATGAGCAAGATCGCGCCACATCTATATCCTAAGCCATATCCTGTTAGAGAGAGAGAGAGAGAGAGAGAGAGAGAGAGAGAGAGAGAGAGAGAGAGAGAGAGAGAGATAGTGATCTGTTTGAAGAGTGGAGAAATGAGAATGAGACATTTATGTTTTGCCCAAAAGTGAAAATTTACCAATGCCGCCTAGGATGTCCCCTCATATACATCAAATTTCTTACCAACTGATTAAAGGAACACCAAAAACATCAACACATGACCGATACCCAGCTAGCCAATTTCTTCCAGATTAACAGCAATTCATTAAAGGTACTACACATGATTAGTAAAGAAACTACATTATATTTCTTTAACTGCCTCCAAGCTACAAGAACAATGTCTGTGATCGCACTGTAATCTCAATTCAAAATTGAATGGTGGACACTGGACAGTGCAAACAATATTCATTTAAGCAGCGAAAAAAGCATTAACAATCACATCAGGTCAGACCACTCTGGAAAACAGCAAAGGAAGATATTTTATGGTATGAACATTGAGAAATCGTTGATAACGATCCTCATATTTTTTTACCCTTAATTCCTATTGTGATTGATAGGAGGTAAGCTTCTGATGTCACTAAGCTAGACAAGCAATCTCCTACTCTCACCAGAATAAGAATCAAGCATCTATATGCTATGAGAATGTATACATCATATATAATGTAAAAGTTAAAAAAAGGGAAAAACGTGTACAAATGATCCGACATGAAGTAAACCTTTCACCACACTAAAAACATCACTAAGACATTTAAAGAGGAGACAAGTACCAGTTGTATTCGTCCTTTCATAGGTATACGCCAGAGACTATGTTCTGCTGATGACTTATCGGCACTAAGGGTCCTTTTCATTTTTAAGCTTCCAGACTTGCCTGTTGGCAAATACCCAGCAAGGTCTATTGAAGAATAATATAGCAAGTAGTAATCTCCATCCAAACTAGTGACCGTAAATGGAAGTTTCCTCGCCTTTGGTGAAAAGCTTCCACCGGTTAGACTAAGCACAGCAAGAAAGCCATCAATTTTCTGTGCATATATTCAATAAAAAGGATCAGGCCATTTCAATTATCAACTAACACATCCAGAAGTGCATAGAAATAAGCTCCAGTTGGAATAAGAATGCAGACCTTGCTAGCAAATGTGGATGCCAACCGACCTGACAAAAGTGACTCCTCAAAGGACCCAACCAAGGACCTTCTCACAGGCATCCCACTTAGTGTCTTAGCCAACTTGGCACTGGGTGAAGGAGGAGCTGAATCAGGATTCTGACTCTGACCCCCTTCAGAAGACTTTTTTGGTGCGAACAAGTCAGCCCTGCTCTGGAACATATCAGGGTCTTCAAAGGTCATGTCCACATTATTTGTGGGTGGAAAAAAACAGGAGAAAGTCCGACCAAGTGATTGCTCAACATCCTTCAAAGTTATGCACTCAATATCAGACACCTCTCCGGAGTCCTTGATCCTCTGTGCTGTTTCCTTTCTATCACGTAAATTTGGAGCAATTTGAGGGAAAACCATTCTTGTTGACGATGCTAACATTGGTGTGTCACTCAAAGTTGTCTCTTCGGCTAAGGTATTGGGTTCAGATTGAGGCAAAAATGGATTATGGATAATCAGCCGCATGTTCATTAGTAAAGGACCATCAGTGAAAGGGCTAGAGTTTGTCCCAGAAATGTTATCCGGTGGACTTTCCCATATAGCACGACTTGAGCTGCTAAAGTGAGCCTTCTTATGCTCTTGTGGCAACCAAATACCAGAATCACCTGCATTGGCTTGTGAACTACATTGAAAAGCATTGTCACCAATCCTCATGGACTCACCAGTAAACTTGGTTGAAGAATGCATGGAATTCAATGCAGATAACAGTCTCTTCCTGGCAGCTGCCCCATTTGCCCCAGTTAAACTGCCAACGTTACTCACAGCTGCTGAATGAACTGGATCAGTTTGATCAGTTTCAAATTCATTTTGAGATGAACTCAATGGATTTGATTCAAAACCAACCACCCTCCTAAGGGGAGTATGGTCACTGTGTCCACTTTTATTAGTGGACTGGCTAGTGTGCTCTGCGGGACCAATCTTTGAACCACACATTTTAGAAGTACCATTTTTATGCAAATTAGAGCCTGCTTCTTTTGAAAAATCCAAGAAAGGCCTCATCCCAAAATTAGCATGTGGTAAGTTCCCAGGAACCCAGTTGCTCATGTTTGTCCCATGCATTCCGTTCATATCAGAAGGTTGCACCAATGTGCTCAGAGATGCTACAACTTCCTCAGAAATAACACTGCTTGTCACTTGAGGCAAACCCATCTTGGAAATCGAGTATAGTGCATGCTTTACAAATATTGAGATAGGCTAATATTTAACCGCGTAGTGATTTCATCCACTCTCTAACTCTATACTAGATCCCTTTTCTAATTATATCTATCTTGCTTGAACCAAACCAAGCTCCCTAATTTGCTAAACAATTAACTAAACCAATTCAATCCATCTAAAGAAGATTATAACCCTACATGTTATCTACTCCAAAACTTTTCCTTTGCTTCACCATTTACCCATGAGTATCTCCACTAGCACATTGTTATCTATCAATCAAATGTATCCTGGTCTGAAATATACCTCCTGCAGAAGCTTGCATCACAAAGTAGAAGAGCTTGCAAGCAAAATTATTTCCAGCAAGAGCCTCCTCTTTGCACCAGCAAGTGTGAAGAAAAGAGCAGTGCATTCTAGAAGATAGTGCCAGCACCTGAAGACATAAATTCCCAAATCATTATTTCATAAACACTGCCCCCAATTATTTAAAGAATTAAGAAAAAGAAAAAAAAAAAGGTCCTGATCCAATGCAGTTTCAGCATCGAATGTGAGTTTCATGATCAAAGTTTCATAACAAAACCATGAATCGGCAAATAGCAAAGAGAGTTGAACCAAGATAGGAAACTAATCAGTACTCAATACTTGAATAGGTGATAATGAATTTCACACACTTTGAAAAGATATGACTGAGACCCCGCAAAAGCGGGACCCACACTGGGAGGTGGTGTTGTTGTGTTGAAAAGATATGACTGAACTCCATATTCCAACATGCTCAAACTTGTTTAAAACTGGTTACAAAATGAAAAACCCACGAAATGTATGGATGATTAGAAACCAAAAACTCCATGGAAGTGGGAATCAAAATTGAAATCACAGAAGACAATAGTGTAATTTAATAAAACGCATATTATCAATTGAAACCAATAAGATAAATGTGTTAACTCCTAGGCACATTTTGAGCAGCACATTTAGCTCATTCATTTGAAGCCATTCCCATTCGTCATGAGAAAACTAACAACGAAAGTACATATACTTTCAATGAAACATTCCCTCAGAAATCAAATGGAAACCAACTTGGCACAAGGTTCACAAACAAAGTCTAGATATAACAATGCAGTAAACAAGAACACTAGATGAAAAGATTGAACTCCGATGCATCACACCTGAAGAAAAAAAGACAAATTGAAAAACGAAAACTAAACTAGATGAACAAAAAATTCAATGACCAAATGAACGCAGTGTGTTTCAATCCCAGATTTCCTTTTTCCCAAGAACAATGATAACTCAGATAGCAACCAAAAAAAAAAAAAAAAAAAAAGATATTTCCCTCCAGTAAGTTTCAAATATAGGAATGACCCTGGATGAATCTAGTAAAAGCAGTATCAATCAAAATACCATAATCTATATTGATCATCACTCCAAACCACCTAAATATCAAGTCCCATTTCAGCTCCTCTCCGAGCAGCTGATTATATCAGAAAACCGCTATCTATCACATAATCAAACTAGCTTTCTACTTAATCATCAGTTTTTTTTCCCTCCATTTCTTCAGATTGATCACCAAAACAAACAAAGAGGACCATATCATTCAGCAGCATTAAAAATAAAATATCAGAACATGGGCAAATTGAATCCAGATGGGCAGCAAAAATTGAAAACAGCTTATCATCAAATTACCATTACCCATATCCAGAGGAAAACCATAGAAGCAGGAAGAAAACAAAGATTAGAGAGAAATGTAGAAAACACAGGAAAGAGAGATAAAAAAAGGACGCACCAGGGAAGCGAATAATCAAACGATTGAATTGGGAAAGAGGAGGATGAATTGAAGGAGAAAAACACACAGCCAGTTCAAATTTGGGTATAAAATTGAGAACCCAGAAAGGGGAATGGGAGAAAATCAGTCCTACAGGAAATAGTTTTTTTGTGGGGTTCGCAATTTCATGTGTCAGCCCCTCGTTATTTCTCATTCAATCTCTCCCCCTAGCTATAAGCCGCTGAGATTGTCACCAAATCAATGGAGTTTATACCCAGAATTCTCTCTTAAGTAGTCTATATTTTGATCAAGAAAAATACTCCATGTATATATATATATATTTTTTTTCCCTGCCACGGAAGAAGAGGCCCACATAGACTTTGTGAATGAAGTTTGTTCTGTAAAATTCTAGTTCTGCATGCGCCTCACTTTAGTCTTTTCCTTTGTGCTTCCCCATCTAATTTTGTTCCCTGGCTGAGGAAAATGGCTCTCCACTATTTGAGATGTACGGTAGAGAGGTATATCGTAGAGATTTGTTTTTTTTTTTTTTAAAAAAATTCCTATATGGACCAAACTTTTTGTATTTGTACATACAGAAGGGTAACATATTTTATTAGAAATTCAATACGATCTTTTTCTATTGATACAACGTGCTTAATATTATCTAGGAAGAACCACTTGTGGAACTTCAATGGGAAGTGAGAATATGTCATCATCCATCTGTCATCGGGAATGGGTCTTCTATCCCTTTGGTATTGCGAATCTGTATCATTAATTGGCAATTTTGAGAACCTACAGCTTTAAAGGACAGCAAACAGAACGCTTTTTTCACGATTGAATATATCTCTATAATCACATATTTAGTAATTCCTGAACTCTCTCTATTTCAATATGTTTGTAATTTATCCCAATCTTTCGTTATGAAATTATGAATAACATATGGGTCATTCTCTAAGTTAAAAAGGTTGAAATTGAGATCAGGCATGAATTATAGGGCTCCCTCGACATTTCAATGAGGCCATGAAACAAAATTAGAAGGGAAAAAAAAAAGAAGCCAAATTTGGTTGCTTTAATCTTTTAAAGAATTACTTTGTTCCATCGATTAAAAAAAAAAAAAAGTTGTTTGATGATCAAATAGTTGATATTTAAGAATCGTCTTTGCAACAAATTGGTTTTATGAGCTTCATATAAATAGCTCACTATGATAACTAAGATCAAATCTCATGCACAAAAGTTGTAAAATAGCCCATGTCAAGCAATTGATTCTTGGACTTGCTGTTTACACTACTGCCATGTCACTCCGAGACCGAGTGAAAGCGGTCAGAACTTGGTGATGATATGTTTAAATTATATAGGACCAAAGTTCTAGATGTTGGCCTTTTTTTGAAGTTCGAATTACTAGAACCTAATTATCCCCAAGTTTAGATTATTCAAATTCAAAATTCCGAATGGAATTTATAGTGAAAGATAACTTCTATTGTAATAAATTGTTCCATATCTTAAACTATAGTAACTAGTTTATGCCTACACTTATGCACATAAATGTAAAATTAAAAAAAAAAGTAGTGACATTCAGCCTTTCAAATCTTTGTGAAGACATCCAAAATGTCATTAATAGGATTTGCAAAAAAATGCATTGACATTCACCCTTTTAAATCAGTCACTGCTTAAATTATAGTTCCGTATCTATAGACCCAGAAAATGTTCAAGTGAGTAGAACAAAATGCTCAACTTGATACAATTGATTGCTCAAGTATATAAAATAAAATATTCAATCCTATAAATTGGAGAAATAAGAAACAAACAAAATAAAATAAAAAAGTTAGGAAAAAAGTAACCAGTTTGCAAATTCGAGCCCATGACCTTGATAACAAAGCATAGTAGTAAATACACCAACCATTAGGCAAATAGGCAATCTACATCTGTATGCATGAACAAAAAAAAAAAAAACAAAAACAGAACAAAAAAGTGTCCTGGTCCATAGGGGCCTATTATATAATTTGTATAAATCAGTTATATAAAGTCGATTTAAAAATATTAAGATTCTTGAAATAAATTTTATCATTTTCAAATTAAATGTCTCATAGATAAAGTAAATTCTTCAAGTCCAGGTATATATTTTGATGGGGAAAAGAATTCTTATTTAAAAACTGATGTTTTCATTCACTTCGTACCTTGAATGAGCAAAGCAGCCAATGCGGTGCAAGATCTGCCATGTCTTATATTTGTCCACATCAAAGATAGAACGCAAGAAGGATAGATCTGTAAAGCGCACTGCCACGTTGTCGGAACTTTCTTGAAACTCCAGCACTTATCACTCACACAGCCACCCACGACTGTAGATTTTCAATTTGTGCGAATCATGTCTAAAAATTTGTAAACAGTGCTGGATTTTGAGCTTTATGATAATTTTTATTTGTCAATAGCAGGTTAAGATAAATAAAGTGCTCATCGACACAACTAAATACTTGAATTTGAAGTAAGTTAAAGGAGTGCAACACTCTGTCAAAATAAATTCCTCCTTTTTTAAATTAAAATAAATAGGCTCTCTTATTTAACTTTAATGTAGGGCTATAATTGACTACATTTACTTGGTGTCAGAAGAAGAGGATGCAGAACTTAAAAATTTAGGTCCAATAGAGACTTGATCGATGTATAAACTTGCCTACAAGAAGCTTGTTCGTCACAGGTACATATAATTTTTTTCCCCCATATAAGAAAGAATTTTATATACCCTCATAGTCACAATTTTGAGTATACAATTAATTAAGACAAAAAAAAATGAAACAATATGTTATTTGAACTTATGTTTAAATAATGGGTACAATCTTTCTTTGTTACCAGTAAAAAAATGAATCCTCTAATTTAGTCACCATTGATGACGTTAAGGATGGTCTTAGTGTCTGAATCTCGATCAAGATAGGAATTTGATAACTATAATAGAGATGTTTCTTCCAGAGGTGTCCTGGGTAAGTAATATCTAACCTTCTTAATAGGAGGTAAATTTTTATCTATAAAGCGACGTTTGGCTCCTCTCCGAAGTGGTTTTCCGGTAGTTCTTTGTCTTTTAAAGCTAATTACTAGACCATTAATCATTCATTTGAGTTGATTTGATAGCCTAATTAGATTGGAAATATAACAGTCAACTGGATTGAAAACTTGATAGTTTGTTTAAACTTTGAATATTTTAATAAATTAAATTATATAGTTAAATTGATTTAAAATAATTAATTTAAATTTAGTCTCAAACATAGCACATACTCCCTCCGTTTCATAAAAGTCAACAAAAATTTTCTTTGAATGACTCATAAGTATTGTCTAAATTTCTTCACTGAGTAAAGAAAATAATTTTTTTATTACAAAAGTGAAATAATTAACGATGTTCTCTTATTTTTTTAAATTTTCAAAAATTGACAAGTTCTTTTGAACGACCAGAGTATCTTAGTTTTTTAGAGGCTACGGCCGTAACATTTGATCCTACAAGAGTATGAACATTGATATTTAATTTATAACATTGGTAATTCTCAGAGGTCATCGGTTTCGAGTACCCAACCTAAAATTTAGAAATAAAAATAGAACTGATCAAACTTGTTCCTAAGTAACATTTGAGGACTAGAACTGAACGGTCTAATTTTCAGGTATCCACCACTTCTAACATGAAAATTTTGTCTCCACATATTTTCCCCTTTTGAGGGGTAACATACTAGATGACGGAAAATATTGACCAACTTATATTAGAAAAACAAAAAATAAATCTTTCAATTTGAAAAAGAAACTGAAAAATAAAATCTATAAATACCAACAAATTTGATCTAATTTAACTGATTCTAATTTTAATTTCGAATATTTATAAAAATTGGAACCGAAGCAGGTCAAAACGGATCGTCAATCTCTTTAAATGTGTCTAATCCAATTTCACAGTACTCAGAAAATTGTGCTAACCCCTAGTAATCATTGAGCCGAAAATAGTTTTTTGTTTTCTTTTTTCCCTTTTTGAAGTGTCAAAATGAAAATTCTACCATAGTTGAAAAAAAAAATCAACTATCATAGTTGAAATTGTTGTAACCGTTGATGTAATTTATGTAGATCTCAACTGTTAAGTTAAAAACAAATGACCTGTTATAGCCCGTCACCAACAGGTCACCCTGATTTCACGCTCTTTCTCCCCCTGTTTACTCTCTCTCTCCCCCCCTTTCCCCTCCAGCCTCACTGCAGTTTTCAACTCCCTTTCTCTCTCCTCTCACACATCGTAGAAGACCCCATCACGTCGTCATCTCCTTCAATTCACTACGTTCTTCAACCAAAGTCGCCATTATCAAACCTCCTACTTTATCTGAATGTGCTTCTTGACTTGACGCGCTTCAATTCCACCCACTTGACTGGGTATTATTACTCCCTTTCCTCCATTTTGCAAATGCAGGTTTCTCTCTCCGAGTCTAACCCGCCCCAATTGCCCAGATGTGTTGCAGTAACAATCTAGGGTTGCTATTCATTCGCCCTAATTTCCGACGAGGGGTTTGCAGAGGAGAGAAAAAGTGAGAGAAATCGACATGAAGAGCAGTGGCAGCAGCAGTAGCAAACTCAGGTGAACCGAGTTTTCACATTTTGGATTTATAATGTGTTTGGTTCGAATTTGGGGTTTGCATTCAAGATCCCTTTTGGGATTAGTGATGTTCTCCCTGTTTTGGCCCGCCAAATTGCGTTGCCTGTTCTTAATAATCTCCATAGTGTCGTTGACTTAATGCCCTCATATGTTGGGTCGGTGACGCCTAATAATGGGTCAATTTAGTGGAAAGATGCCTGCTTTTTTGAGAATAGTGCTCAACTTGAGTTCGCTGATGGTGGCGATAAGGGCCTCGGTGGTGGTGTTTTGAAACTGTCTTTATGACTCTTGCCCTTTGTCTATATTTTTTGCTTGTTGAAAGTGAATTGGATTGATGATCCTTATGGATATGGCTATTTGATGGCAAATATTTCTTCTTGGATTAGATGTTGTGCTATTTGGGTTTTTTCCACAGATTTGTATGCATTTACTGGTATATGCTTAATCTATGGGTCGATACTTAAATGTTGCATTTAGGGGACAAAAGATGTTTGCATGGTAGTGTTTGATTGTCTTATGACTTGCTGGAAACATGAAAATGCTAGCTTGAGTTAGTTGAGTGGGTAGCTTGGAGGTTATTTTGCTGATAAAGGTGATTATGACTTCACATCTATTAGAATGAACTCTTGGTCTTGCTATCATGAAGTAAAGTGGATATCCCAAGTGCTTGTCTCATGGGAAGATGCTATAGACTTCCATGCTTAGCCACTATGAATTGCTTGCCACTATTATCCTTCGTTATTGTGATATCAGAAAATTAGGCTGTTAGAAGTTTAACAAGGAGCAAACTGAATGGATGTTTTGTTGGGGATGGTTTGAGCGTGTCTCTCTCTCTTTCTCTCTGTGTGTGTGTGCATGCGTGTGTGTGCGTCTCTTCTTGGAGGTAAATCTTGTTCTTCTTAGAGGTAAATCTTGTTCTTTCTCCGGTTTTCGCCATATTTTAGTGTATTATGGTATTAATAATTTGATATCTCTATTTAGGAACAACTATATATTGATGCTTGATCGTCTTGTGATTTGATGGCATGTTAGAAACTTGAAAAGTGCTTTGCTTAGTATGTTTTGTCTGCAACCCATCACATTGAAATACTGCGCTTAATATTAGATGAAGCTGAGTAATTACCCAGTTCGTGTCTCCTTGGCAACTGAGATGTTGATCCATTGTGAATTGGAGATGTTGATTATGAATTGCCTGGCACCAAACCTTTGTATGCTATAATGGTAATTTGGGTTGTCAGAACTTTGATTCGAGAAGGAAATATAACTATATGCTTCAAAAAATTTTACTGTAATTAATCTATAACTAGTAAAGCAAATTGGACTACAATTGTGTATCCTGAGCTCCTGTTGCTCCTCCTTCTGTTGCAGACTTCTTCAGCCCATAGCTGGACCTGTATGAATCTTTATGTTTTTGCAACTCCCTACGGGGTCACTTGGGATTATTACTTTGCTGCTAATGACCATACACTGAAGATTGAATCCTGGGAGGACGCTGTTGAGTTGGAATATGTATGTTGAGATCTAATCTTCTGGGTTTTAGGTCTATGTCCTGACAAAATTTAGGTAGTTGACTTTCTAGCGGTTTATGTAACAGGTAAAGCAACATGGGATATCTGTATTTCTTATGCCATCAGGAATGCTGGGAACACTCCTTTCTTTGGTGGATGTGCTGCCTCTATTTTCTAACTCAGCTTGGGGTCAGTGCTAACATAGCTTTTCTTGAGAAGCATATGGGTGCAACATTTGAGAAGCATCCTCAGCCTTGGGCAGCAACTATTAATCCAGAGGATGTCCATTGTGGTGACTTTCTGGTTGTTTCAAAGATCCGCAGTCGTTGGGGTGGATTTGAGACTCTAGAGAAATGGGTGGCTGGTTACTTTTGCAGTGATTAGTTGTCTAAAACTTGGTAGATCTTTGGATTTCGAACACTACTAATGTGAATTGTAGTCCTATTTGTTGAGAAGGTTTGTTAAGTTAGAAAAAGCTGATGTTGACTATCCTGGACTTCTCTGCAACAAAGTGTATTCAAGCGTTGGGGAGTAAATCATTTTGTTTATAATCAGAAATATTGTAATGTCAAAAACTAATGCTGTGATTGAATCATTTATGATGTGTTGCCCTTTGTTCTGTTATTTGAAATCCAACATCAGAAGATGGAATTCTGAAGGACAGCAAACAAGAGGATTCTGCATGGCTTGCTGAGTTACATGCACCAAATATCTAGATGCGTTAAAAAAAAATTAAAAAGGCTTTGAAGTTGCAAATTTAAATCTATCTAAAATAATATCTTCCCTCTCAATAAGATAATCCCCTTAACTACAAAAAAAATAAAAGATAATCCAAATGATTTGAAAATTATAACAAGATAATTGAGCTTGAAGATGGTATTATATAGTTTTCTCATTATTCAAAAAAGCTCTAATGTTACAAATTTTAATCCAACTAAAATACTATCTTCCCTCTCAATAAGACAATCCCCATAAATTTAAAAAGAAAAGATAATCCAAAGAATTTGAAAATTATAACAAGATAATTTATCTTGAAGTTGTTATTATACTATTTAAACAAGAATCAGAAGGGGTGTGTTGGCGTATGAAAACATTGAGAGCACATGAATTCTCCATCCCTCTGATTTGTTGCCTTCATCAATTTATGGGCGTGAAGAAGCAAGGCTAGGCCTCTTCATTTGGTGAAGATAATCATTTGTTGAAGTTAAGTGTGTAAGTGTTCTAACTTTGGAATGCAATGCTTTTTAATTTTTGTTTTTGGTTTTGAGAATAGGTATATGAGGGTTGTTAGTTTTAAGCAATGACGTCCGACTGCATGTTTTTTTTGTGTGGTTATTGGTCATTCTTATAGAGTTGTATCACAATATGTTCAGGAGTCAGTCAAATTTTTAGTAAGACTCAAACTCCTATATGTGTTCGTCCTTTATTTTCTATATATTCACAAAAAGTAGAATAAAACAAAGACAATAAGGCAAAATAATTTAAGTTATAATTAGGCCTTTGTTCTCTTTTCATATGATGTTTCCTTTATTTTCTTTCTCTTGGTGTGGGGCAATTCCCCTAAAATTCAACCATCTATTTTAAACAGAAGACAACATAATGTTACATGTATGGACAAACTACTGCTCATAATGACTTTAAATTATTTTCTCTACTGGTAGCAAAGTATCAAGCTGTTGGCCTAACATAAGATTCGATTTATTAGAAACAATAAGGATTGATCTTTCTGATTGGGAATGACAATGACAGCCCCCCTCCCCCGAAAAAGAAAAAAGAATAAAAAGGGAATGTAACTGTGAGAAAATCGAGTCCAAACTCTTACAAGGTCCCATCCAATTTCATATCACCACAAAAATCAGAACACTCTTTCTTTGCCAGTTTGAGCACTGTATATTACGTAACACTTGATTAATATGCTGGAAATCTAGAAAGACATATAAAGTTGTCTTGTGGCATAGTCATTCATTGAGGATGGGTGTTGCTTGGCGATAGTAGTGCTTGTATTGTTGGTTTTAATTTAGGATATCCCTGGTTCAAATCATGCGGCAGACATCACTTCAATTTTTTTTCTTCATTTTTTTTTGGGTAGTAGCTTTTTTTCAATTTGAATTTCGAAATTAATGAATTATATTTTACTACTATGCTGGACTTTAATGTGTTATTCAATTCTTAATTTGTAAATCAATTTGTTTTTTAAGTTTATGTGTAAGTTTAATTTGTTTTTTTAAAGTCTAAATGTGTTGATTTTGTGGGTTTAATGACAAATCTGGATCAAAGTATATACGTATTTCCAAAAAATAGAAGATATAATTGACTTCAGTAGTGCAACTTGTTGATTAATCCTTTCACTTGAGGGTAATTTGACTTTTTAGTTATAATTTATTAGTTTAATTTTCCATTTTTAATTTTGAGATTGTTTAATTTGTGGATTAATTTAATTTTTACCTCAAAATGCATAGATATTTCAAAAACTAACTACAGAACTATCATTCCGTTCAAGTTCCAATGTGAAAACTCACTATTGAATGCAGAAGGTGGGAACGATACCACTCAACCATAATTACCAACTTATTTCCGACACCCCGACTCCAAATTTCTGCTTTGCCATTGCTGTCACATACATGATACATGCTTCACAATAGTTTACGAGCCTAGCCCCTCATCTCTAACCCACCAAAAAAAAAAAAAAAAATGATTAATGATCATCATATGCATGATGATAATTTTACATTTCATAACATTGTAGTCATTTGTATGAGTTATTGTTCTATGAAAGCTACACAAAAAATATATAGATGTTTATTTAGTTACATTTGTTAGTGTATGTGTAGTTTTGTCAACAAATATAATTACGTACTTTGCTATCTTGTGAAGGTGACGGAAAATTCTACTCATAATATGCGGAAAGTACAAGTGTTCGGAACTGTCTTGGAAGATAAAGGTGGCCGGTTGCATGCGAAGGGAATTGTGAACAATAAAATTCACTTGAGGCACGTATGAATTTTATTGAGAACCTAGTGGTTAAGGTCTCAAGTGACATACTTTCACTTACGAGTGTTGTTAAAGAAAATAGTGACACACTAAAGATGCTGAATGCGAATGTAAATAGGCTTATGAAGCATATGGTTGACAATGAAACTTCGAAATCTAATAAGCACTTAACTGACACATGTACTACAACATACATTGCTCATCCATTGAAGTCAAGTGAGAAAAAAGAGCCACCTATGCAATTTGAGAATGCTGATGAGATGTTTGTAGATAGAAGAGCTAACATAATGAAAAGACAATGTCTTTCCACGGTTGTTGACTCTTCGACACCTGAAAAAACTACAATGATGTCTCCAAAAATTCAAATCCCTTTTGCTAAGGGATTGGAATTTGATATGGATAGGCTGAGAAACCCAAATCTGTTGACCTTACACAATAGTCTGGTAGTTGACCAGCACCCACTACATTCTATGTTCAAGCGTCATTCTCACCGTGGGGGTAACCAATCGAAGGTTACTACCTCAACCCCACATCCTTGTAGCAAACGGAGGAGAAGGATTGTAGCTGAACATAATTTCTCAAAGAACGACATGAGATTGGCAAATGAATTGACAAAGGTAATTAATTTCAAATTTTTGTTAATTTGGTTGATGACTTACGTATACATGAGTGTTCATGTTACTGTGTACGTAATGTATGCTGTGATCATACTGTATAAAATTTAATGAGTTTTTATGATTTAATGTTATGCAGTCAATCAGTGTGGATGATTTGAACTTTTTGCATGAAGAGGATAAGAAAGTCAATGTCAATAAGGTATAAATTGGTGATGTTACGGTGCCTAACATTTTGTGAGTAAATAAATATAAGTAATTGCTCCTTTATGACGTTGCTCAGTCAAATAGTGAGGGAGGGTTGGATACTATGCAGCAAGCGAAACTCGAGCTTAAGTTGAACGAGGTATACTCCAAATTTATGTACCTTATACTACGTATTTAATTTCTTTGTTACTCATCCATTACAGCAGTTTACTACTTACATACTTTTCCCCTTATAGAGTACCCTCACAACAAAATTTGGCAACACGTTCTGCTTCCCTCATACGGTAGTGGACAGACTGAGACCTGAGGAGAAAGCATATGTGACCCAGTGTTGGCAATTGGCGAAGACTGATAAATGTTGTGTTGACATTTATAACAATCGGGAATTTGGTTTCAGTGCATCCCCATTTGATTTTTTGACACTTTTTCCAGGGGCATGTTTAATTGACACGGTATGCATATAGTATCAGTTTCACATGAATTTGAATTATGCCTTTCATAATAGTTCTTTATGAATTTCACATGAATGTGCAGATAATTGACTTGGTTGCTCGCGAGCTCACTATTGAAGCGCATATGAAAAGAGTGAATCGAGTCTATTTGCCAACATGTTTTCAGGTAAAATTGTATGATTTATTGACTGTTATGAAGTTATGGTATAAGTGTAATAACACCTATATTTTGTGTAGCAAGTGATGACAACATGAAAGCTGCCTGATGAAAAATGTAATAGAAGTGTCATTCATTTTCAAGAGCAGCTAATTTCCAAATTCATTCCAAATGATGTTAGTCGATGTGAGAAGGTGGTTGCTCCATTTCTTTTAAGAATAATGGAATAGCAAGCAAATTTGAAATTCTGTTTTCATATGGTTATAAAAACATTCTTTCTCCTACACAGGTCTACATCCCTATGAATGATTGAGCAGTTCATTCGTTTTTGATCGTTGTGAATTTGGAACGTAGGCGTGTTGCTCTTCTCGACTCGTTACCATTGAATAAGAGTAACGATTTTAGGTGGGAATTAGCAAAAGATTTGGTAACAATTTGACACTTACCGTATTTGGTTTAAATAAATGTTATGAACAATTATCAAGTATGGCAACATTTTTCTCTCCAGTTAAGATCAGCACTTGAGTACTCAATACAATATGCCAACCTGTATCATTTATTTGATGCTGCATCAAATTTTTCCATTCATGTTGAACACGTGGCAAGACAAGCAAACGGGTTCGTACAATACACCTTATTTGTATCCTTCGAAAAATGATATCTTTGTTGAATTATGACTAATGTTTCTCAATATTAGGTCAAATGATTGCGGGATGCATGTTATCAAGTATATGGAAGCTGAGTCTGAATATGATTGGTCTCTTATATGTGAGGTAAGATTGCATGCAAATGCAACACTTCCCTTTTCTATTCACACGTGCAGATATGTAGACATATCTTAGTATTACTCATTGTTAATGCAGGACATGGAAGTAGAGTGGTTACGAAAGATAGTTGATTTACAGATGAGTGTTAACAACCACATAAAGTAATTACATGAAAGCCTTTCACACATTTTGTTCATTGAAGATATATTTACGTGATTCATCATTGACATATTGCATTCATAAAACAATTCTAAACCATAAAATGTTTAAAACAAACTCTTATGAGCACCAGGAAAACAAATGCGGCTACAGAGAACTCTACTGTTAATATCACTATTGTGGACACATTATGGGACAAAAATGCCGATTTGTCAAAGGATGATAGTTCTATGGATAAATCCTTAGACATGTTTGGAAAGGTAATGATTATACTAAACATCATCAATACTTGTTCTAAACTTTTGATTGATATATTTCACAAATTGAATCCTTCTTGTACAGTTGCTTTCAAGATTGGGAGGCGAGTTAGCTAACAAGGTAATATCATATGTTATGTAATTCGACATACATCGTCATGTGCCAAATTACTTGCTTTTTTATAATATATCGTTTTAGTTGAGATTCTACTTATAGTACTACTTAGTACTACACTTGTAGGATTGTGATGAGGTTGAAATTGAACCTAAATATATATTTCCACAATTAATAGTGGATACACTCAATGATGAAGAGCGAAAATGTTGTGAATTATGTTGGACTTTGTACATGCACAAGAGTTCAAAAGATGAGATTGTTTACTTGAATCAAGAATTTGGGATAAGTGCAACAGTGCGAGAGTTTATTAGTTTATTTCCAATGGGCCATATAACTGATTCTGTAAGATAATATATTGACTCTTCCCTTACCTTGTTTGCATTTATGTTGTTAATTTTGTAATTGAATAGCTGTTCTTAAGTTGTTTAGGTTATTGATATGGTCGCTGGTGAGTTAATACTTGGATCACGTAAGAGACATCTGAATCGAATATATTCGCCTTAAGATTTAACTGCACTACTTCTTGTTGACTTAAGAAGTTACACGGCAAGTACTTTGACGTTGCTAGCTTTCTTGAGTTCTCAACACTTAGCTAAATAATTTTTAGCTAAATCACTAAGTATTGTTCTCTCAACACTTAGCTACACAAGTAAATTCCCCAACTTACTTGTCAGCTGTGCCCTTTTCAAAAATTTAATCCTCACAAGAGAGTACAATCAAGAGTATTGCAAAAGTACAACTTTAATGCGATTATCTTAATATGCTCAAGTGTTCTATCTTGCTTCTTGGTCTTTATATGACTATTGGTGTAACGCCCCCAGTTTCCAATGCCTAATTAGTTTAACCTAATTATTTCTAAATTATTGATTAGCAATGGAAGTCCTTTGATTGGAGGCGTTGCCGCCGCTTCGTAATGGAACAAGGCTTGCTGAAATTACAGGAATCATTATATTGCTCCTTTTATCGCTTGACTTATGACAAACTTGGAATAACATACTTTCAACCTTTAAAATAAGTTGTGATGCACCTGCAAATTTAATATATGAGTATAATATACTAGTAATTGGCAATGTTTTAAAGCTCACACAACCCTCAAATACTTAGCGTGCAAGCCTAAGAATCACTATGAGCTCTTGGCTAGCGAAACTCCAGTAAAAGAATTGGGGCTCTCGTTCACTTCTTACTATTCTCTAGCTTACCAGGAGAACTGTTCACTGATCCCTTACCTAAAACAGAAAACATAAAAACATTCAAAATATGAGCCGAAACTCAGCACGCACATTCCTATATAGTAAAATAAGATTTGAGTTAAATTAGTTGGGCCCCCGCATTTCAAAACGTTTTGCTTGGCAAATAGGAGAGAGAGAATGTACGAGTAAAACTGATTTGCAGGTTATTATCTAGAAGTGGACCCCTGTTGACATTTGTAGCAATCTTGAGATAGGTGTATACCACTCAGGCCAATCAAAGAGCCTGAGTTGCAGCCGTGCGGGTAAATTGAAGGGTATAAGCCCTGATGATTGATAATTGATGGGGCCACTTGATTATGTGACAAAATATTGCATAAAATGATTCATTATATGATTATCATCTTGAATTTGCATAGTTTGAGAAACATGTGAATTTTCGAAGAGTACAGGCAATGTACGTACCTGATTTTTGAGAATCTCTCTCCTTTTTATTGAAAATTGTTGTTGGCAGCTTGAAGCGACCTATGTGGACTCACTTCTGCTCCAAATACGTAATTTTTCCTTGATTAGCAAAAGGTTAAGAGAACTTTATTGAATTTCTTGGTTTATCGCATGAATTAAATTCTCTTGAATTCTCTTTTTATGGTGCATGTAGCCATTATTCTTAAGTCACTTGGATTCCATTTTATTGGTTTTTAATTTTCTTCTTTTCACGACTAATGACCCTTCTAACGCGTATAATAGTAATGTAAGAGTATGATCTAGTTCGAGTTCGCCGTGGATGATGCCATGGATTATGGTTGTTGTTGACATTGGCGGTATCGCTGTTTCCGTTATTATTATTATTATTATTATTATTATTATTATTATTATTATTATTATTATTATTATTATTATTGTTGTTGTTGGGATTATTATTATTCTTATTATTATGGTTATTATTATTATGGCTATCCTTCCTCTTTTTAATGATTTATTGCTTGCGATATGTTTGAGGGCGATTCAACTTTATGGGATTATGCTCAAGTTGAATACTAATCATAACATCGCCTATTAACGGAATAAATTATACTACTCAATCCTTTTTCATTATTTACACTTGAAAATAAACTTCGCCATGGTTTAGACGGTAGCATACCGTACATGCTTATTTTTCCTTTTTGCCATCCGATTATCATCGAGACTTGTTTAAACACTAAACATCCAAATTAGAAGTAAATCTCATCCAACATTTAATCCGTAATCACCACCCTAGGCCCAATCACTAATTAGCTAAATTATACTCACAATTTAGCACACGTACCAATCTTGTGTGTTCGTATACATACCTCAAATTAACTTAAATGTCATTTAGGTCCTAAACCCTAATCCTTCAAGCTCATAATTACATCTTACTCATCCAACCTATTTTTGCCTTAATCTCACCCACTTATACTGTAACATTTCCTTAAACTCCATTACTTAACTACTACATAAGTTACAACCAAGCATGTATTTTGTCCTTACATCACAACCCTTACTCACCAATTCATAAGCAAGACACACACCCACATAAGCAAAGACTACACACTCAATGAACTTATACATATATACACATATTTTTCCTCTTTAACACTAAGAATTCATATAATTTATCCAAACACACTCCAAGCCTAACTTTAATCATCAACCCATAATCAAAATATTACAAACATACTATACATATATATATATATATATATATATATATATATATATATATATATATATATATAACTCGTAAATTTCCCTAAATCTTTCATGAACCAATTAATTTTCATCAAATCATCATAATCAACCTAAAATCAAGCATCACATTCAACCCCCACTTATCACTTCCTCAATTTGCCACTCAATCCACCATCCAAAATAACTCAAGAATTTCACAAATAAAAACCCATCAATGATAATTATTTCATTTACGACCAAAATCTTAGCATAAAAAAAATCAAAATTGAATGAAGTGGGAGTTAGGGTTCTCACCTTTCAATCCAATAAATCACTCAAACACACACAAAGGAAGGGAGAGGGAGGCCGGCTGGTGGGCGACAGGCTCCCGTCGGCGGTTTCCGGTGATGGTGGTCGCCGGCAAGTGATGGTGGGGCACAGCAGAGGGCGACAGTGGGCCGGGCAGCAACAGCGAAATAGGGAGGGGGGTCTAGCAGAGGAACAAAACAGGGGATGCAGAGAAGGGGGAACGGGCTGCCTGGGAAGAAATCAGGAAAGGACTTTGGGATTTTGTTACATTTTGTTTGTTTTATTTACTTAAATTAGCTAAAATTTTGGGGTTGATCTTTTTCCTTTTTTTTTCTTTTTACCCTTTTAGTAAATGACACATAACCCTGACTCTAGATTTTTCTCATAATTATCCGATCCCCTTTTTATTTCTTGATTTATTATTATTATTATTATTATTATTATTATTATTATTATTATTATTATTATTATTATTATTTTCATTCATTATATACATGTATATATTTAGATATAATTATGTATTTATATAGATATAATTGAAGTAGTAATTGTAGCTATAATTAATAAATTTACATCTTACACCATTTAAATATGAATTTGGGAGAAGAAATTCTCATGTCCTTTTTATTACTGTTATTGTTACATAATTACTGTTATTGTTTATTATTATTATCATTATTATTACTTTAATAAATTAGGCCTTTGACAGTTAGGCTATTTTATTTCATTTATTTACTTATTTATTTATTCCATTTTTATTATGTGGACCTTCAAATATTTATTAGAATATTGAAGGAATTATTGAAGGAGCATTAGAAGGTTCATTTCGAGGTCACGCCGTCGTTTCAACCTGCAATACATAAATAAATATATATACACTCATAAGGTGATAAATTGAAATGCGGCACCCAACTTAAATCAAGTTGTGATTAGGGTAAATTGAAGTAGTTAATACGAATCTTAGGTTCGGGCCGTTACAACCTTCCTCCCATAAAATAAGTTTCGTCCTCGAAACTTGTAATTTAAAGAAAAACATAGTCCGTACCTCAAATAAATATGGATACTTGTTTCTCATGTCTTCCTCGGTTTCCCAAGTGGCCTCAGATGAGTTATGATTAGCCCACAAAACCTTCACTAGAGGAATACTTTTGTTCCGAAGCTGCTTAACTCTATAATCTAATATCTGTACAGGATGCTCCTCGTACACTAGGCTCAGCAATTTCCACTGGCTCTGTTATGATGATATGATTCGGATCTGGAACATATTTTTGGTGCTGTGAGATGTGAAAAACGTTGTGCATATGCTCGAGTTCTGTGGGTAAATCCAACCTGTAAGCCACCAGGTTTAATTTCTCGATAATTTCATAAGGCCCAATATACCTAGGGCTTAGCTTGCCCCTGACGTTGAATCTTCTAACTCCTTTAACTAGGGACACCTTTAAAAACACCTTATCTCCCACTTGAAACTCTAATTGTCTTCTACTTCTGTCTGTATAACTTTTCTGTTTGCTTTGAGCTGCTTTGATATATTCTTGAATTTTTCTTACCATTTCAGTGGTTTCTTGTATCAGCTCAGGCCCTAAAGTTAATGCCTCATCAAGCTCACTCTAACACAATGGAGTGCTGCATTTTCTTCCATATAATGCTTCGAAAGGGGCCATCTTAATGGTGGATTGATAGCTGTTATTGTAGAAGAACTTCACCAATGGTAGATAGTCTTCCCACTTCCCTTGGAAGTCAAGTCCACATGCCCTAAGCATATCTTTCAGGATTTGATTCACCATCTCAGTTTGTCCATCAGTCTCAGGATGGTATGAGCTACTGAAATTCAACTTAGTGCCAAAAGCCTTTTGCAGAGCTTGCTAAAAGCAAGCCTAAAATCTGTGGTCTCGATCCGACACTATATCCTTTGGTATGTCGTGCAGTCGAACTATTTCTTTGACATATAGCTGTGCTACTCTTTCTACGCCCCAAGTATCGTGAATGGGTATAAAATGGGTAGATTTGGTAAGTCTATCCGCGATCACCCAAATGGCATTCTTCTTTAAAGTAGAAAGAGGCAATCCCATAACAAAATCCATTGAAATTGAATCCCATTTCCAGCTAGGGATTTCTAAAGGTCTTAGTTCACCGACAGGGCGCTGGTGTTCAGCTTTCACCTTTTGACATGTTAAACACTTATCGACATACTCTGCAATATCTCTTTTCATGTTTTCCCACCAGAAAAATTGTCTCAATATCCTTATACATTTTTGTTCCTCTTGCGTATACTAAGTATCGAGTGTTATGGGCTTCCTTTAGAATTCTTCTCTTCAATTCTTCTTTATTGGGCAGGCACAGTTTGTTTTGAAACCTCAAGGTTCCATCTTCATGTATTATGAAACCAGGCGATTTTCCCTGAGCCACATTGCACCTAATCCTCTCTAGCCTTGCATCCTCTTTTTGACTTGCCTTAATTTCTTCTATTATGGAAGGTTGCACCTCTAGTGCTGTCAATAACCCAGTTATGCATTCTGGCTGCACTAGCTTGATGCCTATGGTTTCGATGTCCCTCGATATTTCAGGTTGAGTATGCATTATGGCATTTAAACCATGTTGGGCTTTTCTACTAAGTGCATTTGCCACTACGTTCGCCTTCCCGGGATGGTGTTGAATTTGCAAGTCATAATCCTTTAGCAGCTCCAACCATCATTGTTGCCTTAAATTAATCTCCTTCTGTGTAAATATATACTTTAGAGTTTGGTGATCAGTGTAGATCTTGCGCGACACTCCATACAGGTAGTGTCACCAGATTTTTAAGGCAAAAATAACCGCAGCTAACTCTAAATCATGAGTGGGGTAGGTTTTTTCATAGGACTTGAGTTGCCTAGAGGCATAGGCTATTACCTTATCATCTTGCATTAGGACACAGCCTAACCCATTCTTAGAAGCATCACTATAAATAGCGTACTCTTTTCCTTCCTCAGGCAGGGTAAGGATAGGTGCTGTTGTTAAGCGTCTCTTTAGTTCTTGAAATGCCTCTTCACATTTGCCTCTCCACTTGAATTTAGTGGTTTTCTTCAGCAGATTGATGAATGGAGATGCAACCTTTGAGACATCTTTCACAAACCTTCTATAGTATCCTGCTAAACCCAGAAAACTCCTTACTTCTGTCACATTGGTGGGTCTAGGACATTTAATCACCGTATTTATCTTCTAGGGGTCAACTTTGGTTCCCTCCTTAGTAACTGCATGCCCTAAAAATGTCACTTCGGTGAGCCAAAACTCACACTTTTTCAATTTAGCATACAACTGGTGTTCCCTCAAGGTTTGTAACACAATCCTCATATCATTCGCATGCTCCTCCTTGTCTTTGGAGTATATCAGAATGTCATCTATGAAAACTACCACAAACTTATCTAGATAAGGTCTGAAAACTCTATCCATAAGATCCATAAATGTAGCAGGGGCATTGGTTAGCCCAAAAGGCATCACAGTGAACTCATAGTGACCATATCTAGTCCCACAGGCGGTTTTAGAAATGTCCTCTGGCTTAATTCTAAGATGGTGATACCCATACCTCAAATCAATTTTTGAAAATAGCCCAGCTCCTTGTAACTGATCAAAGAGATCATCTATTTGTAGCAAAGGATACTTATTCTTAATGGTGATCTTATTTAACTCTTGATAGTCTATGCACAACCTTAAGGTTTCATCCTTTTTCTTCACAAACAACACTGGACTCCCTACCGTGAAACACTTGGCCTGATAAATCCTTTTTGCAACAACTCATCCAACTGGGTTTTCAGCTCCTTGAGTGCAGTTGGTGCCATCCTATATGGGGCCTTTGAGATAGGTTGTGTACCAGGAATTAACTCAATTTCAAAATCAATCTCTCGTTTAGGAGGGAGGCCCGATAATTCCTTAGGGAAGACATTAGGAAATTCACAAACTACAGAATATTTTTAATTTTTATCTCCTCTTCTTTAACCTCAGTGACATAACACAAGTATCCTATGCATCCTTGTCTTAGCATCTTGCTTGCCTTCATGATTGAAATTATAGAATACTCCTTTTTAAATCTTTCCATAGAAACATACTTCCTGACCTCCTGCGTCCCTCAAAGTGACCTTAAGGTTCTTACAGTCTATGTTCGCCCCATAAATAGTCAACCAGTCCGTTCCCAAGATTATATCAAATTCTGACATATCAAATTGAATCAGGTCCCCAGGGAACTCATGCTCGGCTATAACAATAAGGACATGCTTATGAAGGACAAGACATTCTAGTGCTTGTGCATTTGGCAAACTAATTCTGTAGTTTGCCCGCTCTTTATTTTGTTTCAAATTCAATTGTAAAGTAGCTTGGGTGGATATAAATGAATGAGTTGGCCCCAAATCAAATAAAATACAAAATGATTTTGAATTTAAAAAGAGAGTTCCAGTGACAACCGTACCAGAAACTGTGGCTTCCTTTTTACTCATTATGTAGGCTCGTCCTGCCGTTGGGGGCTTCAAAAGTAGACTCCCTTGATGTGGGAGTGGTACTGGCTTTGCAACTCCCTTTTCCACAGCCTTCTATCTTCTAGGGCAGGTAGCAATTGAATGTTCTGGGCTTCTGCACTACATACACTTGTTAGTACCTACTCGGCACTCAACTATAGTATGGTTTGTTTCCCCACGGTTGGCACAAGGCCCCTTTGACATCACTGGATGACTCTTGTTAGGGCCAGCAGTGGGTTTCTTCTGTGTCACACTCGCACTTAACATACTGCGATCATTCCACTTCCTCTTCTGATTTCCTGGATTTAGAGCCTTTAGCTCACCCGTCACTCTCTCTACCTCAGCAGCTCTTTCATATAGCTCTTGGAAAGTTTGAATTGGCTGGCTTGCCAATTGATTCCTAATATAAAAGCCTAAACCTTCCTCAAACCTTCTCATTTTCATTCTTTCCGTTGCCACAAAATTTGGAGCAAATTTTGACAACTCCATAAACTTACGGACATATTGCATTACTGTCATATTCCCACTCATCCTTCACTCCATGAATTCTTTCTCCTTCTGTCGTTGGACTGTGATTGGATAGAACTTAGCCCTAAGTTCCTGAAGAAACCTAGCTCGAGTGAGTTTGGGTCCCTGTAATTTATCGTTCACAGTACTCCACCAAATGTCTGCTTCACCAGTCAAATAGAAAGTCCCTATATTTACTTTTTTCTCTTCAGGCACTTCAACTACTGTAAACATCTTTTTCATTCCCCCAATCCAGTTCTCCAGTTCCACAGGGCCAAGGTTTCCATCATAAACCTTAGGGTTGCGTCGAGTGACCCTATCAGCTAATTTGTCGGACTTTGAAGAGTTTTCTGGTGGTATAGAGGGTGTAGGGGATGCAAGAGAAATCCTTTTCATCAGCTCAATGACTAAATTCTTCTAATAATTTGGGTCCTCCATACTACTAGACACTTCAAAGGCCACTGTTGGCCCTCCCCTAGGAGCCTGCTGGGGGTCCTCATTTACCCGATAGCTTGAAACCTGGGACTCATTTTCCTTGCTATTCTGATTGTCATTCACAAGCTCTGCCATACTGTAAGACTAAATCACATAAGCAAAATTTATTATCTCAGATTGTATAACATTATCACAAAGCAGTAATCATTCAGAATTACAACTCAATTTAACTCAAACAGTACCTTTATTGCATTGCATATACATATACATATATACACATCTGGAAAGTTCATACAAAGTCAAAAGAATATTAAAACATTTCATGATAACCTTTCCCGCCTCCTAACTGAGGCTCCTAACCCAGTGACCTACTGAAGTTGTCTTGCCGAGTCAAATCTGCCCTGAACCCCCCCAAAAAAAAAGCGGAAACCTTGTCACAGGTGGTTAAGTCAGCCTACCTATCTACATCATATATATATGCCATGAGTAAAAGAATGTCACAGTATGCTAGCTGTACAAGACCCAAAAAATGACCAAAATAGGCCTAACCATTAAACAAAGGTAGGGTTAACCCTAACAATCCCAAGAGGGATCGCAATCTGGGTCAGAGGAATCATCATCCTCCTCCCCTGAGTCAAGATCCTGCATCTCAGAGTCCTCCTCCTCAGGACCACTCTCGGGACCCACTGCCTCCTCCTCCTCCTCTAAAGGCTCATTCTCTCCCACTTCCTCTTCCTCCTCAGGCTCCTGTTCACCCTAGTCAAACTCCATCTCCCCCTCATCAGAGTTCACTTCTATGATCTCCGGAGAGCTCGGTACATCATTGACTATGTGAACCTCATCCTCTAAGCCAGCCTGCGGAGGAGCAGGTGGCAGTTGGAGTGGAGGCTGTGGGGGCGGTGGCCCCTGAGCCGGTGGGGGTGGGGGTCGAATAATAAGTGGATGCACGTCCAATGCAGGGAATATGCATAGGAGAATATCATAAGAAATACCCCGCAACTCAAACTCCTCTCGTGACGACAACTCCCTCGTAATCACATACTAAGCCCCTAGAATCTGGAACCTCTCCACATCAGGCCCTGGGTCTCCAGTAACCATAAAATTATGGTATCGTAATCTGAACTCGTGCCAGGGCGCACCGAGAGGGAGGGACCACAGTAGTCTATGTGCATGGGCCAACACATCATGAAATTCAGAAAGCGGGTTCTCCTACATATGGGCCGCCATGGCCTCATGCAGGATGGAGATATGAACCACCACAGCAGTCTGCGGTGCCATGTGGATGTTATATGGGTCTGCTGGCACTCCTGGATGAGCGATCTAAACAAAAGAAATAGGGAGAGAGAGTATAAGCCACATTTACACATAAGTTTCTCTTAAAGAACTCAATTTACTTATACTATTATCACAGACACATACATCCTAGTTTTTCAAGTGTCCTATGCTCACAGTGATCGCTAACCTAGCTCTGATACCACAACTGTAACACCCCCAGCTTTTAATGCCTAATTAGTTTAACCTAATTATTCCTAAATTATTGATTAGCAGCGAAAGTCCTTTGATTGAAGGCGTTACCGCCGTTACGTAATGGAACAAGGCTTGTTGAAATTACATGAATCATTATATTGCTCCTTTTATCGCATGACTTATGACAAACTTGGAATAACATACTTTCAACGATTTAAATAAGTTGTGATGCACCTGTAAATTTAATATACGAGTATAATATACTAGTAATTGGCGATGTTTAAAAGATTACACAACCCTTAGATACTTAACGTGCAAGCCTAAGAATCACTGTGGGTTCTTGGCTAGCGAAACTCCAGTAAAAGAATTGGGGCTCTACTTCATTTCTTACCATTCTCTGGCTTATTAGGAGGACTATTCACTGATTCCTTACCTAAAACAAAAAGCACAAAAATATTCGAAATATGACCCGAAGCTCAGTACGCACATTCCTATACAGTAAAATAAGCTTTGAGTTAAATTAGTTAGGCGCCCGCATTTCAAAACGTTTTACTTGGCAAACAGGAGGGAGAGAATGTACGAGCAAAACTGATTTGCAGGTTATTATCTGGAAGTGGACCCTTGTTGACATTTGTAGCGATCTTGAGATAGGTGCACACCTCCCAGGCCGATCAGAGAGCCTGAGTTACAACTGCACGTGTAAATTAAAGGGCATAAGCCGTGATGATTAATAATTGATGAGACCACTTGATTATGTGACAAAACATTGCATAAAATGATTTATTATATGATTATCATCTTGAATTTGCATGTGAATTTTCGAAGAGTGCAGGCAATGTATGTATCTGGTTTTTGAGAATCTCTCTCCTTTTTATTGAAAATTATTGCTAGCAGCTTGAAACGACCGATGTGGCCTCACTTCTGTTCCAAATACGTAATTTTTCCTTGATTAGGGAAAGGTTAAAGGAACTTTATTGAATTTCTTGGTTTATCACATGAATTAAATTCTCTTGAATTCTCTTTTTATGGTGCACGTAGCCATTATTCTTAAGTCACTTGGATTCCATTTTATTGGTTTTTAATTTTCTTCTTTTCACGACTAATGAGCCTTCTAACGCGTATAATAGTAACATAAGAGTATGATTTAGTTCGGGTTCGTTATTGATGATGCCATGGATTATGGTTGTTGTTGACATTGGCGGTATCGCTGTTTCCGTTATTATTATTATTATTATTATTATTATTATTATTATTATTATTATTATTATTATTATTATTATTATTATTATTATTATTATTGCTGGGATCATTATTATTCTTGTTATTATGGTTATTATTATTATGGCTCTCCTTCCTCTTTTTAATGATTTATTACTTGCGATATGTTTGAGGGTGATTCAACTTTACGGGATTATGCTCAAGTTGAATACTAATCATAACATCGCCTATTAACGGAATAAATTATACTACTCAATCCTTTTTCATTATTTACACTAGAAAATAAACTTCGCCATGGTTTAGACGGTAACATAATCTACATGTTTATTTTTCCTTTTTGTCGTCTGATTATCATTGAGACTTGCTTAAATGCTAAACATCCCAATTAGAAGTAAATCTTATCCAACATTTAATCTGTAATCACCATACTTGCCCCAATCACTAATTAACTTAATTATACTCACAATTTAGCACACGTACCAATCTTGTGTGTTCGTATACATACCTTAAATTAACTTAGCCCTAAACCCTAATCCTTCAAGCTCATAATTACATCTTACTCATCCAACCTATTTTTGTCTTAATCTCACCCACTTATGCCTTAACATTCCCTTAAACTCCATTACTTAACTACTGCATAAGTTACAACCAAGCATGTATTTTGTCCTTACATCACAAGCCTTACTCACCTATTCATAAGCAAGACACACACCCATAAAAGCAAAGTCTACACACTCAATGGCCTTATACATATATACATATATTTTTCCTCTTTTAACACTAAGAATTCATATAATTTATCCAAACACACTCCAACCCTAACTTTAATCATCAACCCATATTCAAAACATTACAAGCATACTATATATATAACTTGCAAATTTCTCTAAATCTTTCATGAACCAAATAATTTTCATCAAATCATCATAATCGACCTAAAATCAAGCATCACATTCAACCCCCACTTATCACTTCCTCAATTTGCAACTCAATCCACCATCCAAAATAACTCAAGAATTTCACAAATAAAAACCCATCAATGATAATTATTTCATTTACAACCAAAATCTTAGCATTAAAAAAATCAAAATTGAATAAAGTGGGAATTAGGGCTCTCACCTTTTCAACCCACTAAACACTCAAACACACACAAAAAGGGGAGAGGGAGGCCGGCTGGTGGGCGACAGGCTCCCGTCGGCGGTTTCCGGTGATGGTGGTCGCCGGCAAGTGACGGTGGGGCGTAGCAGAGGGCGACGGTGGGCCGGGCAGCAGCAGTGAAACAGGGAGGAGGGGTCTAGTAGAGGGACGAAACAGGGGAGCAGAGAAGGGGGAATAGGCTGCCTGGGAAGAAATCAGGGGGGACATTGGGAGTTTGTTATATTTTGTTTGTTTTATTTACTTAGATTAGCTAAAATTTTGGGGTTGATCATTTTCCTTTTTTTTTCCTTTTTACCCTTCTAGTAAATGACACATAACCCTAATTCTCGATTTTTCTCATAATTATCCCATCCCCTTTTTATTTCTTGATTTATTATTATTATTATTATTTTTTTCATTCATCATATACATGTATATATTTAGATATAATTATGTATTTATATAGATATAATTGAAGTAGTAATTTTAGCTAGAATTAATAAATTTAAATCTTACACCATTTAAATATGAATATGGGAGAAGAAATTCTCTTGCCCTTTTTATTACTGTTATTGTTGCATTATTACTATATTTATTCGTTTAATATTATTATTATCATTATTATTACTTTAATAAATTAGGCCTTCGACAGTTAGGCTATTTTATTTCATTTATTTACTTATTTATTTATTCCATTTTTATTATGCGGACCTTCAAATATTTATTAGAATCTTGAAGGAATTATTGAAGGAGCACTACAAGGTTCATTTCGAGGCTATGCCGTCGTTTCAACCTGTGATGCATAAATAAATATATATACCCTCACAAGGTGATAAATTGAAATGCGGCGCCCAACTTAAATCAAGTTGTGATTGGGGTAAATTGAAGTAGTTAATATGAATCTTAAGTTAATACTTGTAGTTTAAAGGAAACATTATCCGTACCTCAAATAAATATGGATACTTGTTTCGCATGTCTTCCTCAGTTTCCCAAGTGGCCTCAAATGAGTTATGATTGGCCCATAGAACCTTCACTAGAAGAATGCTTTTGTTCCGAAGCTGCTTAACTCTATAATCTAATATCTGTACAGGATGCTCATCATACACCAGGCTCTCAGCAATTTCCACTGGCTCTGTTATGATGATATGATTCGGATCTGGAATATATTTTTAGAGCTGTGAGATGTGAAAAACATTGTGCACATGCTCGAGTTCTGTGGGCAAATCCATCCTGTAAGCCACCAGGTTTAATTTCTCGATAATTTCATAAGGCCTAATATACCTAGGGCTTAGCTTGCCCCTGACGTTGAATCTTCTAACTCCTTGCACTAGGAACACCTTTAAAAACACCTTATCTCCCACTTGAAACTCTAATGGTCTTCTACTTCTGTCTGCATAACTTTTCTGTCTGCTTTGAGCTGCTTTGATATATTCTTGAATTTTTCTTATCATTTCAGTAGTTTCTTGTATCAGCTCATGCCCTAAAGTTAATGCCTCGTCGGCTCACTCCAACACAATGGAGTTCTACATTTTCTTCTGTATAATGCTTCGAAAGGGGCTATCTTAATGGTGGATTGATAGCTGTTATTGTAGGAGAACTCCATCAATGGTAGATAGTCTTCCCATTTCCCTTGGAAGTCAAGTCCACATGCCCTAAGCATATCTTCTAGGATTTGATTCACCCTCTCAATTTGTCCATCAGTCTCAGGGTGGTATGAACTACTAAAATTCAACTTAGTGCCAAAAGCCTTTCGCAAAGCTTGCCAAAAACGAGCCTGAAATCTTTGGTCTCGATCCGACACTATATCCTTTGGTTTATCGTGCAGTCGAACTATTTCTTTGACATATAGCTGTGCTACTTTTTCTACGCCCCAAGTATCGTGAATGGGTATAAAATGGGCAGATTTGGTAAGTTTGTCCACGATCACCCAAAAGGGATTCTTCTCTAAAGTAGAAAGGGGCAATCCTATAACAAAATTCATTGAAATTGAATCCCATTTCCAGGTAGGGATTTCTAAAGGTCTTAGTTCGCCTACAGGGCGTTGATGTTCAGTTTTCACTTTTTGACACGTCAAATACTTATCGACATACTCTACAATCTCTCTTTTCATGTTTTCCCACCAGAAAAATTGTCTCAAGTCCTTATACATTTTTGTTCCTCCTGGGTGTACTGAGTATCAAGTGTTATGGGCTTCCTCTAGAATTCTCCTCTTTAATTCTTCTTTATTGGGCACCCACAGTCTGTTTTGAAACCTCAAGGTTCCATCTTCATGTACTACGAAACCAGGCGATTTTCCCTGAGCCACATTGCATCTAATCCTCTCTAGCCTTGCATCCTTTTTTTGACTTGCCTTAATTTCTTCTATTATAGAAGGTTGCACCTCTAGTACTGTCAATAGCCCAGTTATGCATCCTGGTTGCACTAGCTCGATGCCCATGGTTTCGATATCCCTCGATATTTCAGGTTGAGTATTATGGCATTTAAAACATGTTGGGCTTTTCTACGGAGTGCATTTGCCGCTGCGTTCGCCTTCCCGGGATGGTATTGAATTTACAAGTCATAATCCTTTAGCAGCTCCAACCATTGTTGTTGCCTTAAATTAATCTCCTTATGCGTAAATATATACTTCGGAGTTTGGTGATCAGTGTAGATCTTGCGCGGCACTCCATACAGGTAGTGTCACCAGATTTTTAAGGCAAAAACAACCGTAGCTAACTCTAAATCATGAGTGGGGTAGGTTTTTTCTCAGGACTTGAGTTGCCTAGAGGCATAGGCTATTACCTTATCATCTTGCATTAGGACACAGCCTAACCCATTCTTAGAAGCATCACTATAAATAGTGTACTCTTTTCAGGCAGGGCAAGGATAGGTGCTGTTGTTAAGCGTCTCTTTAGTTCTTGAAATGCCTCTTCACATTTGCCTGTCCACTCGAATTTAGTGGTTTTCTTCAGCAGATTGATGAGTGGAGATGCAACCTTTGAGACATCTTTCACAAACCTTCTATAGTATCCTGCTAAACCCAGAAAACTCCTTACTTCTGTCACATTGGTGGGTCTAGGACATTTAATCACCGCATTTATCTTCTGGGGGTCAACTTTGATTCCCTCCTTAGTAACTACATGCTCTAAAAATGTCACTTCGGTGAGCCAAAACTCACACTTTTTCAATTTAGCATACAATGGTGTTCCCTCAAGGTTTGTAACACAGTCCTCAAATGATTCGCATGCTCCTCCTTGCCTTTGGAGTATATCAGAAAATCATCTATGAAAACCACCACAAACTTATCCAAATAGGGTTTGAAAACTCTATCCATAAGATCCATGAATGCAGCAGGGGCATTGGTTAGCCCAAAAGGCATCACAGTGAACTCATAGTAACCATATCTAGTCCCAAAGGCCGTTTTAGGACTGTCCTCCAGCTTAATTCTAAGCTGGTGATACTCAGACCTCAAATCAATTTTTGAAAATAGCCCAGCTCCCTATAACTGATCAAAGAGATCATCTATTCATGGCAAAGGGTGCTTATTCTTAACAGTGATCTTATTCAACTCTTGATAGTCTATGCACAACCTTAAGATTCCATCCTTTTTCTTCACAAACAACACTAGAGCTCCCCATCGTGAAACACTTGGCCTAATAAATCCTTTTTACAATAACTCATCCAACTGGATTTTCAGCTCCTTGAGTTCAGTTGGTGCCATCCTATACAGGGCCTTTGAGATAGGTTGTGTACCAGGAACTAACTCAATCTCAAAATCAATCTCTCTTTTAGGAGGGAGGCCTGGTAATTCCTCAGGGAAGACATCAGGAAATTCACAAACTACAGAATATTTTCTATTTTTATCTCCTCTTCTTTAACCTCAGTGACATAACACAAGTATCCTATGCATCCTTGTCTTAGCATCTTGCTTGCCTTCATGATTGAAATTATAGAATACTCCTTCTTAAATCTTTCTATAGAAACATACTTCCTGACCTTCTGTGTCCCTCAAAGTGACCTCAAGGTTCTTACAATCTATGTTCGCCCCATAAATAGTCAACCAGTCCATTCCTAAGATTATATTAAATTTTGACATATCAAATTGAAGCAGGTCCCCAGGGAACTCATGCTCGGCTATTACAATAACGACATGCTTATGAAGGACAAGACATTCTAGTGCTTGTGCATTTGGCAAACTAATTCTATAGTTTGCCCGCTCTTTATTTTGTTTCAAATTCAATTGTAAAGTAGCTTGGGTGGATATACATGAATGAGTTGCCCCCAAATCAAATAAAAAACAAATGGTTTTGAATTTAAAAAGAGAGTTCCAGTGACAATCGTGCCAGAAACTGTGGCTTCCTTTTTACCCATTATGTAGGCTCGTCCTGCCATTGGGGCCTGTGAGGGCAGACCCCCTTGAAGTGGGAGTGGTACTGGCTTTGCAACTCCCTTTTTCACAGTCTTCTGTCTTCGAGGGCAGTTAGTAATTGAATGTTCTGGGCTTCTGCACCACATATACTTATTAGTACCTACTCAGCACTCAACTATAGTATGGTTTGTTCGCACACACTTGGCACAAGGACCCTTTGACGTCACTAGATGACTCTTATCAGGGCTAGCAGCAGGTTTCTTCTGTGCCACACTCTCGTTTGACATACCGCGATCATTCCAGTTCCTCTTCTGGTTTTATGGATTTAGGGCCTTTAACTCACCCTTTACTCTCTCTACCTCAGCAGCTCTTTCATACAGCTCTGGATAAGTTTGAATTGGCTGGCCTGCCAATTGATTCCTAATATAAAAGGCTAAACCTTCCTCAAACCTTCTCATTTTCATTCTTTCTGTTGCCACAAAATCTGGAGCGAACCTTGACAACTCCGTAAACTTACAGGCATATTGCATTACTGTCATATTCCCACTCATCCTTAACTCCATAAATTCTTTCTCCTTCTGTCGTTGGACTGTGATTGGATAGAACTTAGCCCTAAGTTCCTGAAGAAACCTAGCCCAAGTGAGTTCGAGTCCTTATAATTTAGCTTTCACAGTACTCCACCAAATGTTTGCTTCACCAGTCAAATAGAAAGTCCCTATATTTACTTTTGTCTCTTCAGGCACCTCAACTACTGCAAATATCTTTTCCATTTCTCTAATCCAGTCCTCCAGTTCCACAGGGTCAAGGTTTCTATCATAAACCTTAGGGTTGCATTGAGTGACCCTATCAGCTAATTTGTCAGACTTTGAAGAGTTTTCTGGAGGTACAGGAGGTGTAGGGGATGTAGGAGGAATCCTTTTCATCAGCTCAATGACTAAATTCTTCCAATAATTTGGGTCCTCTATGCTACTAGACACTTCTAAGGCCACTGTTGGGCCTCTACTAGGGTCCTGTTGGGGGTCCACATTTACCCGATTGCTTGAACGCTGGGACTCATTTTCCTTTATATTCTGATTGTCGTTTACAAGCTCTGCCATACTGTAAGACTAAATCACATAGGCAAAATTTATTATCTCAGATTGTATAACATTATCACAAAACAGTAATCACTCAGAATTACAACTCAATTTAACTCAAACAGTACCTTTACTGTGTTGCATATACATATACATATATACACATCTGGAAAGTTCATACAAAGTCAAAAGAATATTACAACATTTCATGATAACCTTTCCTGCCTCCAAATTGAGGTTCCTAACCCAGTCACCTACTGAAGTTGTCTTGCCGAGTCAAATCCGCCCTGAACCCTAAAAAAAAAGCGGAAACCTTGTCACAGCTGGTTAAGTCAGCCTACCTATCTACATCATATATATATGCCATGAGCAAAAGAATGTCACAGTATACCAGCTGCACAAGACCCAAAAAATGACCAAAACAGGCCTAACCGTTAAACAAAGGTAGGGTCAACACTAACGATCCCGAGAGGGATCGCAATCCGACTCAGAGGAATCGTCATCCTCCTCCCCTGAGTCAAGATCGTGCATGTCGGAGTCCTCCTCCTCAGGACCACTCTCGTGACCCACTGTCTCCTCCTTCTCTAAAGGCTCATTCTCTCCCACTTCCTCTTCCTCCTCAGGCTCCTGTTCACCCTAGTCAAACTCCATCTCCTCCTCATCAGAGTTCACTTCTATGATCTCTGGAGAGCTCGGTACATCATCGACTATGTGAACCTCATCCTCTAAGCCAGCATGCGGAGCAGCAGGTGGCAGCTGAAGTGGAGGCTGTGGGGGCGGTGGCCCCCGAGCCGGTGGGGGTGGGGGTGGAATAATAGGTGGATGCACATCCAATGTAGGGAATATGCATGGGAGAATATCATCAGAAATGCCCCGCAACTCAAACTCCTCTCGCAACGATAACTCCCTCGTAATCACATAACAAGCCCCTAGAATCTGGAATCTCTCCGCATTAGGCCCTGGGTCTCCAGTAACCACAAAGTTATGATATCGTAATCTGAACTCGTGCCAGTGCGCACCGAGAGGTAAGGACCACAATAGTCTTCGTGCACGGGCCAACACATCATAAAATTCAGAAAATGGGTTCTCCTACATATAGGCCGCCATGGCCTCATGTGGGATGGAGATATGAATAGCCACAGCAGTCTGCGGTGCCATGTGGATGTTATACGGGTCTGCTGGCACTCCTGGATGAGCCATCTAAACAAAAGAAATAGGGAGAGAGAGTATAAGCCACATTTACACATAAGTTTCTCTTAAAGAACTCAATTTACTTATACTATTATCACAGACGCATACATCCTAGTTTTTCAAGCGTCCTATACTCACAGTGATCGCTAACCTGGCTCTGATACCACAACTGTAACGCCCCTAGTTTCCAATGCCTAATTAGTTTAACCTAATTATATCTAAATTATTGATTAGCAGCGAAAGTCCTTTGCTTGGAGGCGTTACCTCCATTCTGTAATGGAACAAGGCTTACTGAAATTACAGGAATCATTATATTGCTCCTATTATCGTATGACTTATGACAAACTTGGAATAACATACTTTCAACCATTTAAATAAGTTGTGATGCACCTGCAAATTTAATATACGAGTATGTAATTGGCGATGTTTAAAAGATTACACAACCCTTAGATACTTAACGTGCAAGCCTAAGAATCACTGTGAGCTCTTGGCTGGCGAAACTCCAGTAAAAGAATTGGGGCTTTACTTCATTTCTTACTATTCACTGGCTTGCCAGGAGAACTATTCGCTGATTCCTTACCTAAAATAGAAAACATAAAAACATTCGAAATATAAGTCGAAGCTCAGTACGCACATTCCTATACGGTAAAATAAGCTTTGAGTTAAATTAGTTGGGCGCCCGCATTTCAAAACGTTTTGCTGGGTAAACAGGAGAGAGAGAATGTAGGAGTAAAACTGATTTGCAGGTTATTATCTGCAAGTGGACCATTGTTGGCATTTGTAGCGGCACACCTCCCAGGCCGATCAGAGAGTCTGAGTTGCAGCTGCGTGGGTAAATTGGAGGGCATAAGCCCTGATGATTGATAATTGATGGGGCCACTTGATCATGTGACAAAGCATTGCATAAAATGATTCATTATATGATTATCATCTTGAATTTGCATAGGTTAAGAAACATGTGAATTTTCGAAGAGTATAGGCAATGTACGTATCTGATTTTTGAGAATCTCTCTCCTTTTTATTGAAATTGTTGCTGCCAGCTTGAAGCAACCGATGTGGCCTCACTTCTGTTCCAAATACGTAATTTTTCCTTGATTAGTGAAAGGTTAAGGGAACTTTATTGAATTTCTTGGTTTATCACATGAATTAAATTCTCTTGAATTCTCTTTTTATGGTGCATGTAGCCATTAGTCTTAAGTCACTTGGATTCCATTTTATTGGTTTTTAATTTTTTTCTTTTCACGAGTAATGACCCTTCTAACGCGTATAATAGTAACATAAGAGTATGATTTAGCTCGAGTTCGTTATTGATGATGCCATGGATTATGGTTGTTGTTGGCATTAGCCGTATCGCTGTTTCCGTTATTATTACCATTATTATTATTATTATTATTATTATTATTATTATTATTATTATTATTATTATTATTGTTGTTGTTGTTGTTGTTATTATTATTATTATTATTATTGCTGGGATCATTATTATTCTTATTATTATGGTTATTATTATTATGGCTATCCTTCCTTTTTTAATGATTTATTGCTTGTGATATGTTTGAGGGCGATTCAACTTTATGGGATTATGCTCAAGTTGAATACTAATCATAACATCGCCTATTAACGGAATAAATTAGACTACCCAATCCTTTTTCATTATTTACACTTGAAAATAAACTTTGCCATGGTTTAGACGATAGCATAACGTACATGCTTATTTTTCCTTTTTGTCGTCCGATTATCATCGAGACTTGTTTAAACGCTAAACATCCCACTTAGAAGCAAATCTCATCCAACATTTAATCCGTAATCACCATAGTTGCCCCAATCACTAATTAACTAAATTACACTCACAATTTAGCACACGTACCAATCTTGTGTGTTCGTATACATACCTCAAATTAACTTAAATGTCATTTAGGCCCTAAACCCTAATCCTTCAAGCTCATAATTACATCTTACTCATCCAACCTATTTTTGTCTTAATCTCACCCACTTATACCTTAACATTCCCTTAAACTCCATTGCTTAACTATTGCATAAGTTACAACCAAGCATGTATTTTGTCCTTACATCACAACCCTTACTCACCTATTCATAAGGAAGACACACACCCACATAAGCAAAGTCAACACACTCAATGGCCTTATACATATATACATATATTTTTCCTCTTTTAACACTAAGAATTCATATAATTTATCCAAACACACTCCAAACCTAACTTTAATCATCAACCCATATTCAAAACATTACAAGCATACTATATATATAACTCGCAAATTTCTCTAAATCTTTCATGAACCAATTAATTCTCATCAAATCATCATAATCGACCTAAAATCAAGCATCACATTCAACCCCCACTTATCACTTCCTCAATTTGTAACTCAATCCACCATCCAAAATAACTTAAGAATTTCACAAATAAAAACCCATCAATGATAATTATTTCATTTACAACCAAAATCTCAGCATAAAAAAAAATCAAAATTGAATGAAGTGGGAATTAGGGTTCTCATCTTTCAACCCACTAAATCACTCAAACACACACAAAGGAGGGGAGAGGGAGGCCGGCTGGTGGGCGACAGGCTCCCGTCGGCGGTTTTTGGTGATGGTGGTCGTCGGCAAGCGACGGTGGAGCGCAGCAGAAGGCGACGGTGCGCCGGGTAGCAGCAGCGAAACAGGAGAGGGGGTCTAGCAGAGGAACGAAACAGGGGAGGCAGAGAAGGGGGGAACGGGCTGCCTGGGAAGAAATCGGGGGGGGGAATTTGGGATTTTGTTATATTTTGTTTGTTTTATTTACTTAAATTAGCTAAATTTTGGGGTTGATATTTTTCCTTTTTTTTCTTTTTACCCTTTTAGTAAATGACACATAACCCTAATTCTAGATTTTTCTCATAATAATCCCATCCCCTTTTTATTTCTTGATTTATTATTATTATTATTATTATTATTATTATTATTATTATTATTATTATTTCCATTCATTATATACATGTGTATATTTAGATATAATTATGTATTTATATAGATATAATTAAAGTAGTAATTTTAGCTAGAATTAATAAATTTAAATCTTACACCATTTAAATATGAATTTGGGAGAAGACATTCTCATGTCCTTTTAATTACTGTTGTTGTTATATTATTACTATATTTGTTTGTTTATTATTATTATCATTATTATTACTTTAAGAAATTAGGCCTTCGATAGTTAGGCTATTTTATTTCATTTATTTACTTATTTATTTATTCCATTTTTATTATGCGGACCTTCAAATATTTATTAGAATCTTGAAGGAATTAATGAAGGAGCATTACAAGGTTCATTTCGAGGCAGCGTCGTCGTTTCAACCTGCGATGCATAAATAAATATATATACACTCATAAGGTGATAAATTAAAATGCGGCGCCCAGCTTAAATCAAGTTGTGATTAGGGTAAATTGAAGTAGTTAATACAAATCTTAGGTTTGGGCCATTACAATTGGATGAGATCTTCATACGACTATTGGATGAGAGCTTCATACAATCTTGGCAAGTCTCCAAAAAAACCGGGTTTGGTGTCGTGATAATTCCTACGTCATTGGCTCTGACTTTGAACTTTTTGTACTTAACTCTTGGATGTAGTAATGATGTGACCATTATGTGATCGGTTAGGAAGTTATGAATTTTTGATTGAAGCTGCCCTGTTATATGGTGTGAAAAATCGGATGATGTTTGAATTACTGTGAGCTATTAAGCTACAGAAAAATTTTAAAAATTTTATCGTAGAATACACATGTCATTGGCCAATTCTAGGTAAAGTTTCATGAATTTTGGATGTGTATTTTAGGAGTTATGAAATTTTGATTAGAACTGTCACGTTTTAGTGCCAATTCTAGTTGCTGTTCGTCTTTTTTGGCAATTATTCGCTTGGCCTAAAGTTCTGGAGATTGTAATATAGATTCTCTAT
Source organism: Carnegiea gigantea (assembly GCA_029747015.1). Lineage (NCBI taxonomy): Eukaryota > Viridiplantae > Streptophyta > Magnoliopsida > Caryophyllales > Cactaceae > Carnegiea > Carnegiea gigantea. The sequence continues at coordinate 46,715 of JAKOGI010002445.1, forward strand.
GATGTTTGTAACTTTTATGGAAATTTTTATGAATTTTAGCAGTGTGCTTCATGTGTTATGGATTTTTTATTGCAACTGTTCTGCTTCAACATACAACTTTGGGTGTTGTTTCAATTTTTGTGGAGGATTGGCTTATTGGAAAATTTTGAAAATTATATGGTATATTCTGCTTGATATTTAGTATTTTTATGCAGAGTTTTGTGAATTTTAGATGTGAGATCTTTGCGTTATGAATTTATGAGTAAATTGGCGTATTTAGTGTAATTACGGGTTGTTCATATTCATAAAATATATATTGATCATGTTTGTGATGATTTTAGGTGTTGAAGCGGTAAGGTATTGTTATGGATTATTAGAAGCTTGTGAAAATTATTTTGGGTGAAAATTAGGCCTTATTTTGATTATGTTTTTGTTAATATTGTGAAATTAAGCTTCTTTGAAAATAAAAGTGTGATTATATGATTTCATTGAGTTACATTTTTGGGAAAAGAGGTTTATGTCTTGTCTGAGGCTATTACATAGCGTTCTAGAGCTATGGCTATAAAAGTAGTTGTCTTTGTGTTTGGAGCTGCGTGAGTCGTTGGTTGGTATCTTGAGTGGGCACTGCCCGGTCCACCAATTGACTCTTCAGTTTGTGTTATGTGACAGCTGTGCGGGTTCCTAGTACTCCACGACATGAATGTGACTCATCAGTTTGTGATTTGAGGACCTCTACATACTTTAGAGCGTTGGGTGCCTGGTTGGTACTCTATGAATGAGTTACAGCTGGTCCACCATTGGTTGGTACCATATGAATGAGCCGTAGCTGGGTCGCCAGGATGTGCTTGTCACCCTTGTGTTGTGATGGTTCTTTGTGTGAGTCATGAGTTGATTTTCCCTAATCGAAAACAGCTTGCATTCAGTCAAGAATATGTGATAGGTTATGAAATCGGTTTTGGCATTGGATTTGGACTTTGGATATGTTATGAAATTAGCTTTGGTTTGGATTTGGACTTGGTTTTGGATTTGAAGAGTCATTTAGGATATTTATGAAATTATAATCGATAAATATGTTTAGGGAAAAATATTATGTGGTTAAATCACGTATATGGACTTTTGAATGGAATATGCTTTATGTATGTGTTAAGTATGGTTACGGATAGACCATTAGCGTGATTTAGCAGGCCTTGCTTTCTTTTGGACTTCAATGAGGATTAGGAGTCCAAAGGACACGGTTGGTATGGGACAACCATGGTTAGTTTAGTGAATACACTAATAGCAAAGTTTGTTCAGGGACTTAAGTGTAAACGAGAGTCTTTGAAACGTGCTTGGTTTGGGATAGGTACAACTAAGTTAGTCTAATTGCCCATTTCATGACATATATATGTGTGTGTGTATTTGTGAAGTTTGGGAACATGTTGGATATGAAATATATGAGTTTATTTTGTTTACTGGAGCATAAGTATGTTCTCTTATCACCTTCTATATACTATATGACATGTTCTATCTATATGTCATAAGATATGTGTATTATGTGATTATGTGTTAATCGGTTAATGTGCCAAGTGTAACAAGGGGGAAGGTTAGGGTTATTCACCGGGATCGGGGAGCTCATCACCTCACCATTTTTTCAGGTTTTGGAAGTGAAAGGGGGCCACAGGAGCGTTAAAAGAACTAGCTAGCTGTGGAACACTTTTGAAGAACTTAGTTGGAACTGCAGGCCTTGCTGTCTATTTATGTTATGGATTATGTTTAGTAAATACAGTTCTGAATGTGTTTTTGGTTTGGACATGTGAAAGACTATAAGGAACATGGTTTAAGTATGCATATAATGCATGTTTTAGATTAACCCTTCCAAATTTTAATTAGATTTCGATAAAAGCTTCCGCTACTGTCGCCAATTAACAGATTAATTAAGTCTAGGAAATTTAGAGAGCCCTGTTGATGTTTCTAGTGGGACATCCATGGCACTGGCGCGTCCGCCCCCTTTGGACGGGGCATTACAGAAGTGGTATCAGAGCAACAATTCTGCGACCTCTGATCTGTAGGGCTTGTGTACGCATGTGATTGACCATTTGTTTCACGATGTACGACTATGTGAGTTACATGTGTTTTACGCGAACAACAAGTTTATGTGATTTGCATTATGACTTTGTTTGACATGGATGGAACTTGAGATTAGAAACATAGTGAAGATAAGTTTCGAGGGCGAAACTATTTCAAGGGGGGAAGGATGTAGCACCCCGAAAATTTTGTTACTTATTTTGAATTATGTGCAATATGTAAATTATGTGTATATTGTACGCGTTTTATCTTAGGCACATGTGTATGTTTTACGTTATTATTATTATTATGTTTTTAGGAGTGATTTAAAAAATATTACTCATTTAGTAATTGTGCAAAAAAAAAAGAAATGAATGAAGAGTCAAAAAGGGGGCTTGACCCAAAAAAAGGAAAAAGAAAAGGGGGGTTTTGGTTTTTAGTTTCACGTGATTCTATCAAGGGGGGAGGGTTTCTCTATTTCTAATTCACACCACATACACCACGCGCACAGAGAGAGGAGAGGAGAGGAGAGAAAAGAAGAGGAGAAGAGAAGGAGAAAGAGAAGAGGAAGAAGAACAAAGCAAGAAGAAGATAGATAAAACTTGGTGGATTGGAGGTGAGTAATTTTTACTTTCTTCAATCTGAAATTGATTAGGGAATATGAATTTGAAAGTTTATGCTTCAGTTTGATCAACCAATTTGTGAATTTTTGATATGTTGTTTGGAAAAAATATTTGTGAATTTTTGATATGTTGTTTAGAAGTTATGAATTTTTGATTGAAGCTGCCCTGTTATGTGGTGTGAAAGTTTGGATGATGTTTGAATTGTTGTGAGCTATTACGTTGGAGAAAAATTGTGAAGCTTTTACTATAGAATATATATGTTATGGGGCAATTCTAGGTAAAGTTTAATGAATTTTGGATGTGTATTTTAGGAGTTATGAAATTTTGATTAAAACTATCACGCTTTATTGCCAATTCTGGTTGCTATTTGAATATTCTGGCAATTATTTGCTTGGCCTAAAGTTCTGAAAGTTTTAATATAGGTTCTCTATGATGTTTGTAACTCTTATGGAAATTTTTATGAATTTTAGGAGTGTGCTTCATGAGTTATAGATTTTTGATTGCAACTGCTTTGCTTCAACATATAACTTCGAGTGTTGTTTTAGTTTTTGTGGAGGATTGGCTTATTGGAAAATTTTGAAACTTATATGGTATATTCGTCTTGATATTAGGTATTTTTATGCAGAGTTCCGTGAATTTTGGATATGAGATCTTTGCGTTCGGGTGTCCCATTGAAGGGGTTACAGCACCCAATTGAAGGGTGAGGGCCCCATGTTTAGGTGGATGAGAATCCCAGTATGTGACCACATATAGGGATTCTCATCCACCCTTTTAGTGGGGCCCTCACCCTTCAATTGGGTGCTGTAACCCCTTCAATGGGACACCCTTATATTGGTTCTGTAACCCCTTCAATGGTCGGGTGCTTCATGTACCCTCTCGCGCGTCTCCTCTCGCGCGTATCCTCTAAAGGGTGTTTCAGAAAGTGTATGTGCATTTTTGCCCCACTAAAAGGGTGGATGAGAATCCCTGTATGTGGTCACATACTGGGATTCTCATCCACCTAAATATGGGGCCCTCACCCTTCAATTGGGTGCTGTAACCCCTTCAATGGGACACCCTTATATTGGTTCTATAACCCCTTTAATGGTCGGGTGCTTCACGCACCCTCTCGCGCGTCTCCTCTCGCGCGTATCCTCTAAAGCGTGTTTCAGAAAGTGTATGTGCATTTTTTGGCCTCACCCTTCAATTGGGTGCTGTAACCCCTTCAATGGGACAACCTTATATTGGTTCTGTAACCCCTTCAATGGTCGGGTGCTTCATGCACCCTCTCGCGCGTCTTCTCTCGCGCGTATCCTCTAAAAGGTGTTTCAGAAAGTGTATGTGCATTTTTTTTTCCTCAGACAGTCAATCGCTTCTCTCTCGATCATCATCTGCTAATCGCTTAGTCACCAACAGCTTCTTATGAAATGAACAAGAAGTTCATGCGGGCAAGGGTGCTCGTAGATCAGTTGACTACATGTCTATAGTGAGAAATCAATGTGAGATTACTTCAGATCAAATCTTCCATTGGCACACCAAAAGGTCTCTTTCAAGGCCTAAAACATGCATTGTAGCAAACATAAGAAGCCGCGCCTGCAAGCCTAGCCCATGAATTCCTCTCTTGAGGCAATCCCAAGCAGTTCATCCGACGCTTCTTCATATGAATATGAGTTAAGTGTGACTTCCTTCTCCAGTTGATCCACTTGAGTACACCGACCCGCCTTCGAACATGTTCATCTCGGGAGAAATACGATCAGGTGGGGCTAATTCAAATTCCTCAGGTAAAATAAGAACAGCCCCCGCATTCAAACCCCCCTTTTTGCCATTAGCAAGAACTTGTTTTAGTTGCATATCATAAGGAATTCGAACAACTGCTTTTTTTACAGTATCAGGAAGAACTGCTTATGGAACCTCAATATCCACGGGCTTATTAGCTAAATGGCAATTGGCACATACAATACGCCCAGTTGCTTCTCTTTTCTTTTCGTTTCATCCGTCCTTTATCTCTCATTCGATATCAGTTCTCCTTTAATCCTCGGAGTGTACTCTCAATTGAAACTTTTTATGTCGGGCGTCGCTTCAGTGAAAGAGATTAGGCCTCGGGCGGCCAGTGGTCCATCTTTATTAAGATTAAGATCGGCTCCAATCCATTCTTTCATTACTTCCTACTTTCTTTGTCTTTATTAGATAGAATGCCATCAAATCATAGTAAGTCGGCTATCTCACTATGAAAGGTAACTCCTCGCTCTAAGAACCAATCTTACTCTTGAAGAGCAGAAAGCTAGAATTCTTTTGAAGGGGAGGGAGCAGCTTCAATAGCTTTAGCTGTGAAAACTCTTGGTCTTGGAGCATCAGTGTCATCAGTTCACCCAAGATCGACAGGACAAATAACTACTAGGTTTGTGCAATAAAATCTTCTTGCGTGACGATCAAGGGAAAGAGTTGAAAAAGAAAGAGATTCATTAGTTATGGAATCTTACAGGTATCGGTATTAAACAGAGAGGGCTATTCACAAAGCATTCTGTGATGTGCTCCGATCCAAGGGGAAAAAGTATCGGGCTTAGAGGTATGGATGGTCCTAAGGCTTGCCTACTGCTTTGTTATCAGAGCTAGATCGATTGAATCTTTTTCCAGTGCCCATGTTCCTACTACTACTTCTGCTGCTATTCTTACTTCCATGGATGGCTATGGTGGTTCCCCAGTGGCTGCTCCTACTCCGTTGGCTGGTGCTCTAATCTGAGTTGATAAATAGGAACTGCACTTTGACTTTTTCTTTTTTATATATTCCCCCCTCTCTAACCCAAGCCCTAGAAGTGAATGAGGAATGATTGAACTTCTGCTTCCGCAATGAGACGCTAAAGTCCTTAAATCAAAGAAATCACAATGCTTCTCGTATTCAGTAGTTCAATCTTACTTTCTTACCCCAGATCCCGCTCTTAATGAGTCGAAGAGAAGTGCATGAAATGGTGGAGCTACCATTGGTCAACAAGTTGTGTAGACTTAAGACCCACTTTGCTTTCACGATTTGACCTTGACATTCCACCAATGAATTCATCTTTTGCTTTCCACTGACCCCATTCCGTCAGTTCGTGGTCTTTGATCTCCCTCTCTTCGAGTAAGGATTTGCTGCTTTCTTACTTATTCCTAAACCTCTTCCTGCTCTTTGTCGCTTAGCTTTCGCTGTCCAATTGGTACTTGCTTCTTACCTAATTCCTATTACTTCAAAGCTGGCTAGCTTCGACGTTCCATCGAGTTAGCTAGTTAATATTCGATCTCCCCGGAACACTCAAATCATTCTGCTTTCCTTCACCTCGTCTTCTTTACTTAGGCCGGTTTTCCAAGATTCCTTTTGGAAAGTTCCTGCTTGAAACTAGAAAAGTTCAGGCGATTTGCAAACATTCAACGTAAAGTAAATAGTAAGCTGAGACGGCACGGTTTTAGGTCTTTCCTTACCAGAAAAGAAGGGAGTTAAATGAAATGAAATTCAAGATCGGGAGCATCTGCTAGAGCTCGCAATTGGCATTTCTCACTAGGTAGAATATTACCGAGAGTTGAAGACCAACTGACTAATAGGCTTCCACCGGGGTTGGGATATCAAATGTTTCGAATTGGGTTCCTTTCAAAAGACAGATAGGGAAATAGCTAAAGGTTAAACCTAAACTTGCTTTCGTTTTTGCTTTATGGTATATAGGTGAACCTGAACCAGGTCGAATGTTTTCTCTTCCTGACCCCGACCCTGAAGTAAGGTCGGTACTAGGAACCTATCAATATCCATCCGGGGATAAAGAATCAATGCGGCTAAGAACCTCTCTTTTAATCGAAAAGGAAGTAGACTCAGACCTCACCTACGCAAATGTTCAGATCGAGATTTGGAAGAGCTGCGGAATGGATTGATTCGGGAGCGGAGGTACTCCTAGCGGTTCTTCCGACAAAAACTTCTTCTCACGCCATGAGGTCTCGTCTCCCTGTTTGAGTTCGTATTCAAGCGTCGTAAATTAGCCGTTTGAGATTTGTTATAGGAGGTAACTGTAGTAGCGGGAGTAGTAACAGTTTCTTAGTAAGAAGGGCATTAGGAATTGTCTATAGGAACCGATAGGCCAAGCCAATCCCGCAAGGGGGAGTGTTAATGAGGCGAGGCTTGCGTGCTAAGCGTTGCTATCACCCCTTTGCCTTTTTTTTCAAGTCAATAGCTTCACTTCCCGTGAGCTTCCTTAAACTTAGGTCTTGTGCTACCGAGTAACTCACTCTATTTCAACTGCGAAGCTATCTAGTCGTGGCAGTCACTTTCTATGGCACTCTCTTCTTCACTTCTTCATATTAGTGTTTAATCCACTATATGAGATCCTGCTGTGGCATAGGCATTTTGTGCTGCTTGCTTTTCGATTATTCAATGAGGTCTCTAGGCAGTCTGCAGATAGAAAGGAAAGTCCGAGTCCGAACTCGTGATTTTACACAGCAGCTTTTAGACGAAAAGGCATTCTATAAACAAGGCATACATATGCTTGTACTTGTTTTCCTTAGCCTTGCTAATCTTTTCTTTTATTGCTTTCGGACTTGGCCGACAATTATAGCTTTTGGGTGGACATCGTAGTCCTAGCCCCGAAAGCCCAGGAGTTGCAACCACCCGACCCTCCGAGGAGGCGGGACCGGAAACTATCATAGGCGCTGGAGCTGAAAAGGAAATAGCCACTAAGGAATAGCACATTCATCATGCAATCGTAAAAAAGCATTTGAATTACTTTACCGCTATACAAGATGAGTAAGAACTCTTTAATAAGAGCCTATAATGGTGTCCACCAAGTCAGAAAGCTATTTCTACAAAGAACATGAACCGTCGAACCATGAATAGTTAAGTGCCCAGGAATATTAGGAATAAACCATTGAAGGCATAACCGAATAGTAAAGCTCTCACTCAGGACTAAGAATAGGAACTCGTCAGCCTTTTCCATATCTTCTTCTTAAATAGAAGTGTTTGGGCGGATCAGGCCGTGGGTAGTTTTTTCCAAGCCAGAGTAAAGCTTCTACTCCATTCCCAGGCTTCGGGGAAAATCTTCCTATTCTGGCGTGGAACCAAGTTGTGGCGGTGGCGGGCGTCGTGAGGGCAGCCAAGATAAAAAGACCCCAAATCCTCGCCGCTTAGAAAGTCTTACATATGCCTTATTCTGGCTAAAACTCTTTCATAGCCTTTCTTTCGATCTGAAAGTAGGTCTGCTTTGGTCTCGTATAAGAAGGTCACCGGCCCATTTATCACAAGAATGCTCGTCCTTATATCGGCAAGTGCAAAATTCCTTTTTTTCTAAGGCCGTTCACAGGTCAGGAAGGAAAAGAAAGAGGGGTGCCCAAGCAAGAGGTGACAGGCAGTGTTCGGTCTGTTATAGGTAAGACATCACACCAAATTTCATATAATGAAGAAAGAACGGAGATTAGCACCTCATGTATTATCTGAAACCCAGGCTATTTAGTTCTATGTTCGCTGAAGTTTGAATTGATTGACTGAGACCTTATTGTCACAACTTACTCCCTCAATGAGGACATTTTCGGTGATGGAATCTCTCTCTCTTTCTGTGAATAAGTCTTTCCTTTCGAGGGTAAGGTGCTCATTTAATAAATAATTTCCGATTGCAATTTAGAATAGTTCGTAACTTTAATGAAAGCTTAGTAAGACAAAGAATAAAAGTAATACAAAGATTTAAGAGAACCAGTAACTGCTAATCTTAGTTAACCCGGAAGATGGCTAAGTTAACTGCATTTCTCTATGAGTTCAAAGACTATTAATTCTTGATCTTTTCTTGCCTGCTTTTCTTTCTTCTATCAATCGGTTTCAGTCCCGAGAAGAGCAATAAAGGTTTTCGATAGACTGAAAGATATACTTTCCATTTCAAGTTTCAAAGACATTCAGTCACCCACGGACCGTCAATGTCTGAGATAAGCCATCAGTTCCTCCTAAGCCCTCTTTTCGAACTATTGAAAAAAAAAGCTTTGCCCGGCCCGATTCTAGTGGCTAGCTTGTTGGTTTGGTGAAGCAGTGGCACATAGGCAGCTAATGAGGTAATTCTAACATAGGCCGATCGGTCCTCGCTCTTTATCGCAGCAAGCACCTTGTTCCCTGTTCCCTAAGCCTAAGACGGAGAATAAGAAACCAAGTAGGATTTCATTTAATATAGATAGATGCTTTCCCAGGACTCTCTTTCACTCAACTCGTATAAAACAAGGTTCAACTAGTGCTTCGCTGGAAGGCGTGGTGATAGAGTGAATATCGAACCATGAATATCTGGAACGGTTTCTTCTGCTGTGTCCGGCTCTTCTTTCAAGAAAGGAAAGCCAGTCCCAAGATAAGAAAGCACTCTCAAAAAGCGAGATAGAGATACAAGCAGTTACGAGACTACGAGTAAGGCCTCCTACTTAGCAAATAATGACGTCTATACTGCGAAAATGGAGTTGGGGGCAGAGAGGGTCTCCCCCATTATTGGCAGCAAAAATGTCGATTTCAGAGCCTATAACAGGTAAAGAACTAACATAAACAGCAGACGCGCATGCAAGCATCCTTGATGGAGGAGACCGACCTACCTCTATTTTTCTATAACTCTTGTAGGCGAGGGAGGAACTGGGACCAGTAACTCTATTGTTGAAGGAATGCCCGATCCAGATAACTAGGACGGTGTCGTGTCCTCACGAATGCCAAACTTCGGAGCTAAGCTCAGCTTGGAGCAGGATTTCACACTCGATGAAAGAGAAAGATAAAAACTAATTATTCAACTACCAGCGCATTAAGGAAGATCATGGGGAGTCATAAAGGGAAGTAGTTAGATCTCCTAGCTTGGGGGAAAGCCCCATTCGCCTCGCTACGGCCGCATAGTAAGATAATCCATTCTTTCCTTGCTTGCTCTAACCTTACAATGTTCATTATAGAATACTGCGTATCTATTTTTCCTTCCTTTCATTTCATAATACGATTAGCCTAAGATGCAAAGGTCGGTGAAGTGCAGAAATGCAGGATGAACTCACGGAAATTCGATCAACTATTCCCATTTTCTTTTGACCTACTATGGTAGCATCAAGCTAACGATTTTGCTATTAGCCTTCAGACTAGCACCATTCCTTGCTTCTTAATAAGCCTAAAAAAAGGGTAATGTAGAAATGATTGAAAAAAGGACTAATTCGGTCGAACGGAAGTTTGGTAAACTTTTCAAACAAGATATAGAATTGAATCTCACGGTTCTAGAACAGCAGCGGCTTACCAGTTGCTGAAAGCGGTTCCGGGCAACTGACTGATCAGGGTCTGTCTCTCCAATGAATGGTTCTACTCCTGTCTTTTTCCCCAGCGCTTATACGAAGCTCGACCATAACCACTTCCAGCAGGAATCGCTATAACCGACGTTATAGAATTCGGTAATCTAATGGAGGGGAATGGTTGTCAGTGGGGCGAGATCGTAATCAACCACATTGCACGAACTCTATCATAGATAGAGAGAGATCGAGGCAATGTAATTGTCGACTCCGGCTATTCAATAAATTCATCAAGAAACGGAAGACTAGACCTTTCTGGGAGTGAAATGCTATTCGTCAAGCGCTGCGCTCTTTCTTCTCAGCAATGGCGGGGAAGACGGAAGAGTAGCAGAAGTGTGAAAGGGCTAAAGTAGTCTTGAAATAAGTAGTAAACCGTTGAGGATTCGTTAATAAGTTCGTTATTCCAGCTGGGCGGCTGGGCCTGCGAATTCAGAATGGGCTTCTTTAATTGTATCTTCTCTTTCACGTGGGGAATGATCTCTTTTAGCTTACCAAGCAATAAATTTTTTTGGCTTTGAGCAATGGCAAAATAATATGTTTCTTTTTTTACTGGTTCATTTTGTAAATTCCGTTCCTTACCGGCTTCGTTGATTGACTTTTGTTTGGAGATGTTATTTATATGTCTTTATATAAGAAACTTTTCGATAGTTTATTCTTCTTTCTTTGAGGAAGGGAGATCGCAGATCATTGAATGTTCTTGCCATAGTTCATGTATGGTCTTTTGTCTCGATAAGGGCTGGTGTAATTACTATTGCTGCCCTCGGTTTCATTTGGTTGTCCTTTCCGTCCATTCAAGCAATCCTGCTTTTTCGAGCTGGGTATAGTTGAGACTTCCCTATTGTAAGGAAAATGGCGATAATCATCTTATTTCTATATTTATAGAAGTAGTGTTCCTGATTGTCGCTACTGAACGAACTATATTCGAACAAACACCGGTAAGAAGCCGGTGTGAATAAGCATTAGACTAGAAGAAAAGATACGTATATTTGAGAACGGAAGACTCACTCCAAGCTCTTTTATTTTCTTTTCGCTCTTCGTCGTTATCGACCTATTCTAGGTGAACCTAAGACCAGTTCAGAGGTTCGTAGTTTCCATGCGTTAGCTACTTTCTATAGGCGCTTCTTTAGGGGTTTTAGTGCTATCACAGCTCCGATCTCTGATTAAAGGAGATTCTAAGTGGACCCCTGCAGCTACTAAAGCTTTTGCTGAGATCAAGCAAAAGTTGATTGAGGCACCTGTACTGAAGCATCCTGATTTCAATAAGGTTTTTTAGGTTGCTTGTGATGCTTCTGGTATGGGCATAGGAGCAGTTTTGAGCTTTCGAGCTAGGAGAGACATCCCATAGCATTCTTTAGTGATAAACTTTCTGAGGCTAATAAGAGGTACTCTATCGGTGTGTCGGTTTCTATCTGTCTTCTGTCTTTTACTGACTGTCATGGATCGGTCACCCCGTCCTACATCTGTTCAAGGTCAATATCCGTCATTGTAGGCATAATGAGGCAGCATGAAATTCCACATTCAGACAGACAGCCAGAGGAAAGGAGCTGAGAAGCATATCAACCAAATCTTCACATCTGTACCATTGTAAAGGACACCTGCAGTATGAGACTGCATAGCTATCATAAGCTGGCAGCTCCTCCCCCTTCCCGATGAATTAGACATTGAGGCGCCACCATACGAAGAGCGAAGAGAGAGATCAAATGATGCATTTAGAAACAAGTTCCGCAGCACAGATCTCTCATCTGCATGACAAAAAATGCTTCCCAAGAGCGGACCCATTCTAAGATGGAATAAATGCTCTGAGCGCTCTTTGGGGAATCGATCAGGCTTAGATTTTGGTACTTGAGAACCAAACTTCAAAGCAATGTCTTTCATCTATAGTTGCTCGCATGTCAATTGCATCAGAAGAGTTTTTGGCTCGTAAAAGAGTCATATTGGCAATAACTTCATCTTGAATGTATATGCTGAAACAGTAGGCAATATGATCGTAATCACTATAGAAAGAGAAGCTTGGTAGATGTTTGAATATTGTATCACGAACTGGAAAAATACATAATCGCTTTTTATGTCTATTTTTGTTTCAATGAAAATTGAGAAGCTCTATGTTTCTTCAACACTAAGCGTCGCATTTAAACAGAAAAAAGAGCATCTTTCTTCCAACTTAAACTGTAATTAGTGATGAAAATATCATCAGAACTTCGTATCTCCATCAAACCATGGGAACCTGCTGGATGCCCTTTGCAAGTTAACACCAAAGGCCTCTCCAAAGTCATCATGAAGAAAAAAGACACCCCTAGAAGCTTTTACAAGAGGCTGCAGAAAAATAACTATGAAAGGGCATGTCCCAGCACATAGAATATAAACCACTTTATGCTGTCGGTGAGCCTCTTTACCTAAATGCTCCATCCACTTGGTGGCTGTTTTTTTTTCCAGATAAGGATAGTTTGGGTGACTCAAAGAATGGGGAACTGCCCTAGGATCATGTGTGTTGAGTCCAGCAGCACATATAAGTCTTCTGCTATGACCTCGATACCTTTGAACTACCCCTCAGGGCATTTCTGCAGATGGCCCTTGAATTATAGCAAGAGCAACCTATAGGCACCGGTCTCTTGAAGCCTCAGGCAAGTCTGTCAAGGCTTGGTGTGGCCTGATATGGTGTGAGATGAAGCATGAAATTGGCGACAAGTATACACCTGTCCCATAAATCAATGCTTTAATAGTGTCCTGGCTTGGTTACTTGTCACCAGGAAGCACATCAGCAGATGCAGTTGATTTCTTTGATCTGAAAAGTCGTATACTTAGACTGTTCGCCCATATGAAATGATTCAAATTCTTTTTATTGGCAGGAGCAAATCCACAAAGACAAATGGATGCAGAGAACTCTGCAAATGCTGGAGGTGTGGCTCACCTAAACGTTCAGAAATGACAAGAACAATAGGAAGAGACACAGAAACTGGAACAAAAGCAGGTCTTCTTTTCCCTGTTTTGACATAATCAACTGATGGATTTCTATTTTGAACAGAACATCAAGGCGCTAAGCTGGCAAAAGGGCTTTAAGACGGAGTCCTTCCCGCCCGAAATGAATGCGCCTAGGAACTGAAGAGGCTACGTTCCCGGCCTCCCCTCTCTCGTGTGCTTCCGGTTCATGGAAGATTGGTTCAGGCGAAGGCAAGGTCTCTTTTAGAGAGTATTTGATCCCGAATACAACATAAATGATATACTACCTCAACCAAAGTGCTCCTCTTATGGTCTTCGTGACATAGCATATTATCTGATCTTCAGCAGGGGGAGGATAAAATCCGCTACACCCACCATCCTTGGCGTTATTTTGACTGAGCTCTTGCTATAGCTCTAGGGCTAGGACTTTTTTATAGC
>JAKOGI010002445.1:65000-67500 GCA_029747015.1 Carnegiea gigantea
CTCCTTTAAGGGCGCACAAGCCTAAGTCTAAAATCGGACTAATGTCAATCTTTTAGCGTTATGGTGCCACGGTAAGGATGGATGCTGTGCGGTTGCTTGCCCAAGGGGGCTCTCTTGTCTTGGTCCTTTTATAAAATGAAAGAAAGGCAAATTCTAAAGGCCTGTCTGAAGGAGCCCTTGAAGCAAACATCTTTTTGTTGAAGACTTTTATTAGCTGTCCTTAGACCTAAACTCTCATTACGCAATGGAGTATGTTGGATAGGAATAGGAATCGACATAAGAAAGCGTAAACGTCAGTGCTGTAGGAACTCAAAGGAGGAATCGTCTTTCCTCTTGGGTGGAGATAACTCAATATTGCTCCCTCGATGCCTTTCCTTTGTTTTACATTCCTTACTTCATATCTATCGATAAATATCCTTTATTAAGTTCTTAGGGTCACTAATTACATAGATTGACATGATAAGGTTGAAGCTGAAGAGAAAGGGACAATGGAAGAAAATTCCCACTATCAAAGGCGGTTGATCATGGATTATCAATAAGCCGAAAATGGAATTGGGTCGATGCCCGAGTGGTTAATATGCTTAACACATCAAATTCGTTTCTTAATAGGCGAAGAAAGCGGGCTAAGAACTAAGAAGGCCAATAAGACAGCCGAGTCTGTAATAGCTGCACCTTCTCCCATTGCTATTAGTTCCGTGCCTTATCTCAGTGTGCTAGGAAAAACCACTCACAGAGTTAACTCCAGAATTGGTCCAAAGAGCTACGTGGGCTGAGGCATACGGAATTACAGATGAACCAAAGCTCCTATATAGAAAGTTTTTATGTCATGGGCTAGCTGAACTAAGCCTCATCTGAGGAGGAAGGATTTGCTCCTTTCTTACTTCTTCTTCCTTGAAGATAAAGCTATCCCATCACGTTATTGTGTGGTATCTCGCTCAAAGTGAAAATGGAGCATTCATCACAAGGTGGAGAATACCAGATCGATTGATGTTACGGTTCATAGCTAATCCCGAAGCGAAGTAAGCTTCGAGGTCAGTTTCTAGGTCAAAAGCCCATCTGCGATTCCCTCACTCGCTAGCACCCTAAAACAAATGGGATTGAATTCTTCGATTCTCTTTCGGTTAGCAACTAACTAGTTTGCGTACTCGGCCTCTCCTGATGCCTAACCACCTTACTTATAAGCTTTACTGAAGGCAATCTTTCTACCTTGGTCAAGTTGATCTTCTCTGCGGGAAGGCATCCCTTCGGTCCTTGAAGTAGGTTAGGGAAAGCGCTCCAGGCATGGACTGCTCCCGAAAAGGACTCCTTCATTGGCGCTCATGTGTAATTTCTTTTTCACTAGACAGGGCTTTCAGACGTAGAATGGAGTAATTCATAGCAGAAAAAAACCGATCAACTGCATTAGTCATAGCGCGCATACTCTTCCTCTATCGTACGTCACTATTATAATAAGTATATGCAAGCTTTGCTAACAGGGATACTGATATGAGCAAAAGAAAAGCAAATGATATGAGCTCGAAAGGAAGACAAAGGGTCATATTGCACGAGAGCTATTCATAGAAGTTCTGCTTGTTCTCTCTTTTCTCGAGTCAGAAAGCATGAAAAAAAAAATCATTCTTTGAAATGTCAGCCTTGGTTGTCGTCACACCACCCGCTGATGCACTGGGTCGGCTAGCATTGAATACGAATAAGCTCTTTTTTCATTCTGAATCTGGAAACTTGGCAATCAGCTTATTGGTTGCCTTTTTGTGCTTTAGTTGTTTCAATCTCGACCTCTGAAAAGAATCTTCTACCGAAAAGAGAGGGAGATTCGTTCAATCGGAGATGGATGATTGGAACCGCATTAATGCACCTCACTCTTTCTTTGAGTTTATCAGCTCGACAGAAAGATAATAAGGATCGAGATCAGGATCCTCATCCGAATAATGATCTGATGCGGGAGAGGGGAGATGCTTTACTAATATAATAGGGTTTGTAGCGAACCCATTCTCTTAAGGGGAGGAAAGCTAGCAGCTATCAGAAAGGTAGGGTTGGCTCTGACGGAGTTGAGTTAATGCTCTTTCTTTGGCGATGGGATAAGCCGAAGGGATTTGGAGTTGAGGATTTGTTCCCACCCCTTTTGAAGTTAGGGGAGTAACTTCACTTCAAGCCGAAAGCTAGTCAAGAGAAAGTCCTCCGCACCAGAAGACTAATCCGAAGAGTGAACGACCGTCTATGCTTGACTAAAGCTAAACTAAAGTCCGGACTGCCTCGCTGCTCTATCTACGTTTTCTTGACTTTAGGAGCGAGATCGAAGGAAGAGGACTTTCACGCTAATTGACTAACTATAGAATAAAGGGAAGTAAACCAAGAAGGAGTGGCGGGAAAGGGGGCATCCCAAAGCCAAAGATAAGAGTAAGGGACTAACTCGGAAAAAAAGTACTGAAACCGGGAGACTAAATAGACGATGGAACTCGCTTGGCTAAGTCTGAAAGAAGTTCACTGACAGCTGTAAGCCTGG
>JAKOGI010002445.1:72500-92500 GCA_029747015.1 Carnegiea gigantea
GAATTCGATTTTTGAAGGTTAGTATTATAAGCTGAGATCTAGTTTGTACGAGCATCGTGATAATTGATTCTTAGTCAACTATTGAATAGAAACTGGCCCTTCAATCATTTCACCACGAGCCCCCCGGCCTTCAAAGGCTAAGAACTGAGATATAGTGGGGGCCTCTTCAAAGTTGTTGGGCTTTCCTTCCCGCTTCTCACGAACTCTGATCCCTACCTATCGTAACTATAAGAAAGAAGAGAATTTGCTCCCTAATGATAAACAACCCTTCCCTTTTCAGTATGGTAGGCTCATCTTCTCCCGCTCTGGCTCTCTTCCCAACCCGGACTCGGAAATGAAGCCTTACCCGTCGCTTTCCTCCCTCTTTGGTTTGGTACGCAGCTTCCCCTTTCATTCAAGCGGCTTTCGCTCCTCTCGTTGTCACTCGAGCTGCTACGCTCCTTCAAATCAATTAGATTGGGAGGCCTAACGAGTAACAATGGTTCACAGTTCGACTACTAATTCAAGTTACCTTTCAAACAGACTTTATTCTAAAATACTTATTTCGGGATGAAGACATGTCGGCCTTACGACTGCTAATTGAGGCCTAAGGTATAGCAGTAACTGTATTCAACGTAAACGCAATGACTTTTGAGGAATTATTGATTCAATACTTTCTATCGTTACACCCCGGTAAAACTATCTAAAATAGCGCACTAGCCGTAAGAGGTGTCGGTCGAATACGGCCACTCATCCGCTGAGCTCGCCGAAAGAAGCAAGCAAAGAGTCTTACTCTAAAGAAAAAAAAAGCCTAAAACTATTCTACCTGCAAACTCTTAATCGAAGTACTTAGCACTCACCGCAACAATTGGCGCTGCATCTATCCCAATGAATTTTTAGCTTTTCCTTAGCCTTCTTCTTTAGCACTGGCTTACTCATAGGAAGCTGGCCTAGCAGATGACTCTTAGTTAGACTGGTACTAGTGCAGATATAACATGAGGAGAATTCCATTCGTTGAGTTCTCCAAAGCCCTATCCCATATAAAAGAGAAAAGCTATATTAACGCTAACGCCCAAGAGATGAAAAGAAAAGAACGATCGTCAGCGGAGATCGCAATATGAAGTTAAATAGACATACCGGCATCAGAGAATTCCAGGGATTCGGCTCTATTTCTTTTAGGTGATAGCCAGGTATTCCCGCTTGCTCTGGCTTGCCCAAAGCGTTGAACATAGAGAATTTTTGTTGTCTTACATACACACTGGTTGAATTGAATTTGATTCCGCCTTTTCAAATAGTAAGAGGGGAATTGAGTAAAATATCCTTGTCCGTAGTTCCAGCGGATTCTCTTTTGTCTTGCAAACCCCTTATTATGTACTCCCCTATTCTTGAAAAGACCGCTATGCACCTTGACTTTTGGCTTTTCGTTCTTTCTGCTGCAGCTGTTTAGCTATATTCGTCTCCTTTTCTTAGTCCTCATCAGGCTCTACAGTGAAAGGCTGAAAGGATTGGTATTACTGGCTTGTCCATCTACTGGGTGGGACTACTCCGACATATTCGGTGCTACGCCCCTATTATCCCGTCCTCGAGACTGAACTAAGGCACATCCCTTCTTTGCTTACGGTTTGGTTTGGGTTCAGCTTCTGCCGCTGCTTCAGCTGGGCAAAATACCAGGCCGGGGCTTTCTTTCCTGCGGTTTCCGATATTGCAATGGCAAGCAAACAAAAGGTTTCCCTCTTTCAGGCCTGATTGATTGGAAAGATTTTAGACTGCCAGAAAAAAAAACTATAACAGCCTGATATCCTCGGTACTGTCCCTGCTGAGAAAGATCCGGATTTCCCTTTAAGTGCTTTGGAGGTGCGGTGTAACTTTTTATCAGGGCTATCAAGAGAAGGAGTTGCAGGACCGGAGTTCTATCTCGGATCCACAGAATGACCAGTTTTTATCTCGAAAACCGCTGAACGGGTAGGTTCCACGTGTGATTGGATATCGAAGGAAAAAATAGAGCATAAAGGATATGGAATCCGTATTGCTGGAAAGGTTCTCCCAGTCCCTTTTACCTCTATTCTTATAGGATTCATAGAGTGGAGTTTACCCCGGCTGTTGGATTCCACAGATCTAATCGACGAAAAGAAGTACTGGCTAATAAAAGTTTGGAGATGGGGCCTACAGGGCAATCAGATAGCAGATTCCCTTTTATTTACTGTCTTCAATGTGAAGACTTGTTGAATGATTGACTGTACGAGAAGGGTAGATACTTGAAACAGAAGGTCTTATGTATTCTTCAAAGTGAAGAAAGTTTTTTTTACCGTCTTGCGCCCGAAAAGACACATCTCCGTCCAGACAAGATCCAACGATGATCCTTTCTGTACCGTATGTCCTGTGAAGAAGTATGTCTTCCCCGGTCCGAGATAGGTCAACAATCGTGGAAGGCCCAGGATGGTCGCTATAACGTCTTTTTCGGCACGGTAACAAGGTCTAACGATGAATCTAACATGGAAGACGGTTACTGTGCCTTAAACGACGTGATATAGGCTTGTCGGAGGGTTAAATGAAGGATTGTGGGATAGCCTTACACTCGGACTTGAGATCCTTTCCCTAGCTGGCAGGCTGTCTTGAATAAAAGGAATGCACATAAAGACAAGACAGCTTAAGCTTCACTGAAAGACACATAAAGACAGTCTCTTTCCCTTGCCTTCTTTTGTTTCAAGTTGTAATCGTGGCTATTTCATTACAGTTCAGTCTTTGTCTGCACCCCTTTGCTTCGAGTAAGTCTATCTATCTCTCGTCTGGTGTAAAGAGAACCCGAAAAGTCTTTTTTCTTTCAACACTTCAAGACTGCTTTTTATGACAGGCGCTTAGCCGGGGCAGTCTGGTTGAACGTCCCATCTATAGGAATGAGATGAAAAACCTTCATGCACCAGTCATGGGCTGAACGAAGCTAAGCTTGCTTTAGGAAGTTCGGAATCGCGAAGATTCGCTGTTTTCCAGCTCACTCTATGAAGAAACCTAACCTTACCACAGGATACCAACTTAACACGGTCTTATCCGCCCATTTCAAAGTAAGGCGCTGGCTGCACTCCAACAAGGAAAAAGTTTTCCAGTAAGGACAGCTTCGGCCTTCATTTCCGTAAGTACCGCCTATAAAGTCAAGTTTTTCTTTTTTTTTTAGCTCTTCTCTTCCTGAACCCGATTGGTTCTGTGTTAGGCAGAACTTTGCCAAGGCATATTTTCCTACGTGTGATCGGGCCGAAGTTAAACAAGGGATCAAAGCATCGAGTTTCAGATCGGATGCAATTATAACGCTGGTACATGCTGCACTGGTCCGTCTTTCCTTTCCTCTTTCTGTATATCTTCTCCTGATCAGGTCAGATATGTGAGAACCTTATCAGTCCAATTGTAAACTCCTCAATCTCTATCTTCTGGGCCTGAGCATGTTTTTCATAGTTGATGCTCCGCTTGGGTAGAAAGAGATGTTAGGTGGATAGCTATTGCAGGTCCAGGCAAGAATTGCATGTGGTCGGCCGTCAGATGCCACCGGTTCATCATTCAGACAGATGCGCGATATGTGAGATAGAGTGCCCGCCTTTATACAATCCATTTTTGCTTGCCTCTCACCAAACTAAACTAAATGGGCAAAGCTCCGGCTAGGGGCGACCTTACGCATCATTTTTCTTTCTTCTGCTTCCCTATTTGTTATTTATATAAGAGCTCAAAGTAGCGAGAAAGGGAAGAGGGAGATCAAATAAAGACGAAGTCTAAAATCAGATTTGAAGACACCTGACGTACTTCACTTTCAAACATGACAGCCATTGAACCTATTGGGACAGCGGGTTCACTCCTTGCCGTTAACCTTTCTTTGATTTGATGAAGCCCGGAAGAAAGAGACTTCTCAAACAGACTTTCGACTCAGTCTGAGTCACCTGATCTAACAACGAAAAATCCCGATTAAATGAAAAAATGACTTAAGAAATCGAAGTTATGGAAAGGAAAAGTGATTGCAACGAAAAATCCCGATAAAATGAAAGTTGGACGATTTCAATATACATAACATAAAAGGAACTGGAACTTCTTCATAAACCTCTGCTCCGGCTTTGTCTTCTTCCTTAGTGATCTTTTTTATCTTATCCAGGTTGCTTGCTCTGGGGGCGCGGTTGGAAGCAGGAATGTCGGAAGCGGTAAGGCAGCTCGGTAAATGGGAAATGCAGCAAATCCATCTAGTGGGAGAAAGACAGTTACACCAATGACGTGATAGCCTCCCTTTGAAAGCCAACCCAGTTGTCATGCTTTTTCAAGTCGGGATTTTAGGCTGACTTTTAGGCATAGCATTAGCGGAGTCTTCAATAAGAGTTTTGAGTTTGAAGGAAGCGATTCTTTTTATCCCAGGAAGTGGCTGTCTTGAAATGGAAAGGGGAAAGCCAGCCAATTTCCCGAACCCTGGCCTCTATCGTCGTCAGCCATCTATCCTTTCCTTGCTTCTGGCTCTGATGTAGCAGTAAGGGTGGGCTGAATCTACTTTCTTTGGTTCTGCAATATCGAAATTTTCCGATGGGAACGAAGAAAGTACAGCTCCTCTTGCTGATATTGTAGATGATGCGTCAACTAGTTGTTGCTCCAGGGGATTCCTTGGATAGCGATGTGGGATGCGTCAAGCCTCTACCAGGAGAGGTCCGTGCTTTCTAAATCTTTCACAGGATCTGGAATTTCTTTGTCAAAGACGGGTAGGAGAAGGAGTCGAAATGATAGATGTGCGTAGTGACCTATCATATATGCTCCATGACTATGTCTTGGTCTTGGAAAATAGGCTCCGTCGAACCCCACCCATAGTACAAAGCGTAAAAGTGCACTCAAGGCTCCGGAGTGGGCAAGAAGCTAGTTCGTGTGATAAAGATATAAAGATTGGGCTTTTGTGCCTTTATTCATCT
The DNA here is from genome assembly GCA_029747015.1 of Carnegiea gigantea. Classification (NCBI taxonomy): domain Eukaryota; kingdom Viridiplantae; phylum Streptophyta; class Magnoliopsida; order Caryophyllales; family Cactaceae; genus Carnegiea; species Carnegiea gigantea. Next base: position 77,402 of record JAKOGI010002445.1, read on the forward strand.
CTCGAATCTTGGTCCCCTCGAGGACAGAAATAACGCATACGAGAAATTGACTGAGATTCCTCCTCTTCATGCTTGAAATTATTAGGAAATAACCACCGTAGTTGAGATGAGATGAAATAACCGTAGTAGCCTTTCTTCTTGTTAACTGAGTGAATGTGATCCTTTTATCTTTCGAATGAAGAAATGATCGTCTTGCTCTCATTCTAGTCAATTGAGAGAGCGAAAAAACCCTTCTTTTTTACAGGGGTCGGGTTCATTCAATAATAGACGCCTGTTGGCATTCCAGCCTTCCTTCTCCTTTAAGGGCCTACCCGACCGAAAGAGAATCCAGTCTTTCTTGGTCGTGAATATAATCACTGCTTGTTCACTGTTCAAGAATTAGAGTTTATACAATTCATACCATCCATACATAGTCTTTGAATCTAAGATTTCAATTAGAATTATTGCTAAAATATTGTTCCATGGAGATAAGGTCAAAAATATGGAAGAAAGAAGTCTTTCCACGACTCTACCACCCAGTCAATTCTGTTCCACTTAATCCCTCTTTCATGGCCACATATCTTTCCGGCTAAGGACTAAGGAATAGGAAGAACATTTCTTCCCAGAGTCCGAGAAGAAACTGTCTACCTGCAGCGACTCCATGACAAGGATATCTGACGGTTTATGAAAGAAAAAATGGGATGACGGAGAAGGGTAAGGCTGGCTTTCTTCTACTCCGCACTTTACTTTAGTTCTTTTCTTTTCTCACAGGTTCAGGAAAGGAAGAGGGGCTCAGTGGATGGGAGTCTGAATTCCTTCATTCAGGATATCCTTTTTGAGGAACAACAGCGAGAAAGAGCCAAACCGAAAAAATAAAAACTCATCGAAATGGTCGAAAGATAACTTTTGCTTTGGTGTATGAAATACAAGAAATATTGGGCGATGAGTATAAAATGAGATTACCCCTTTCTATGCTATAAACTTCTTCTTCGATCCTTCCTTGTGCTTCACATACTTTTCTTTCCGTGGAAGGAGAAAGAATGGAATGAATATTAGACATTTCCGATGATGAGGATGAAGACGCGGGAACAATAGTATCTCCACAGTATTGGGCGGGGATGGGGACAACGGAGGGCACTCTATATCCTTAAGCAAAGGGGTTAGGCTTTCTTCCTCAAAGTCCACGGTGGTAATGGGGCGGGTTATCCTGTGACTTCAATTTAGTTTTCATAGCATATAGATATATCTATTACGACCAGCGCGGTTGTTCATATTTCCTTTTCGTTTTACAAGGCAAACTGCACTGAGTTACTTACGAAAGTTGTAACGAGTAAGACAACGGGGGTGTGCAACGTCCTTCCCCATATTCTATTTAAAGAAACCCGATCATCAACAGAGGCCCTTTCCCCCCAGATCACGTCTAGGTAACCCCCTTTCCTTAGATATTATAGTTAGACCGCCTGAAATTGGGAAAAAATTAGTGAAAGGAGCCACTCCCCTTTCCCCCATCTCTTGGCATCTTGATCTTTTGTTGTAACGAAGAAGGAACAGCACCCAAAGGCATGGTTACATGGCCTACCCAGTAACAGATTCAAAGAAGCAGGGATATGGAATTCAATATTCGCAACCACTGGCCCTCACTCAACCCTCGACCGCTTCGTAGCCTCTTTCTAGGCTGCGTTTGACTTCTTCAAAGACGAAAGACAACCGGAGTCTTTGCTCCCTGGATAAGTCTCATTCGATGTCGCAACCGATGCTTAAAACATCTTCTTCTATCTTCTCAGTCTTCGATCGATCATTCTCTGCTTCATAGAGGAGGGGGTTCCCAGCTAACAAGGAAGCGGGATTTGAAATAGAGGTCAATTCTAAACTGGACCGAACACCAATTGACCGACACCATTCCTGAAGAAACGAAGATCGTTGCAAGCCACCAAGACGTGTAAATGGCAGAAATTCTACAGCAGTAGAACGAACCTTGGGCTTGAGATATCAATACGTGATTCGTTTCACTCATTCCGTTCGTTTCTTCTAGTCTAACGAGTAAGACAACGAGTGTACAAAGTGAGAGGCCTATGCTTCCTTTACCGAGATCTAAGTTAGTTAGTTTTCTTTTCTCCGTCCGGTAATATAAGGAGGAAGAGCTTACTATCATAGCAGCAGTTCCGTTGGGTTCCCATAGCAGAGAAAAAGATCCAAATCGAATGAATAAGAGGTCAGGAAGCCCAACCAGACTACGGCTACGGCTCCAAGTGAGGAGGGCGTCTTTTTTCTTCTGATTAGCAGTGTTCGGTCTCAAGCTATCGGCTCAGTACCCCCGGCATTAGAGCTCAAAAAACTTAGATTCCAAGCACAAAAGTGACGAAGAAAGGATCCGTTCCTCCAGCCAGTTTCGGGTTTGAATATTTTTTTTTTAAGAGATCTTTTTTCTCTTTGGCTCGCTCTTGTTCTATCGTTGAATTTCCTCGTTTAACGCAATGACGGTTTGATCTCGATGCCCGGTGGCAAAGGGAGCGAAGCGACTATACCACAATTGTCGTCGCTTACGTTATCGGATTCGTAGATCTTATGACGGATGTTGCCGTCATTGGGTTCGAATCCACGGCTGGGTACGTGCCTCTTGAAATCATTTCGGGAGACCTTGTTACAACTAACTGCTGTTATTGAAATATGATAGGGGAAACAAAACTTTTATGTTCGGGTAGGGAAAGGTTAGTCAAGGTTTCGTTCCTTCCCGAATGAGATCTTGGGCAAAAATACAAAAGAGAGTGCTTCCCTCCCACACTTAAGGCATTGTGTTCAACCTTCTATGTTATGTCTGAATTGTGCGTTAAAGAAAGGTATGGATATTCTGCGTGAGGGCACGTGCCTTCTTAACTCCAAGCAGGGAAAATCGGCTTACCTATCTTGTCTTTCGCGGATTCACCAGACTGCTGCGACAGTGGTGCTACGAGTCGGCCTCAGGAGACAAACCTCTTGCTCGCGCTCCTTGGCCGGGTGAGAAGCGAGAGTCGATTTCATCACAAAGAGAGATTAGCATATAGAAAAATAGAAACTACTATAACTACTATTGAATCTGCGTAAGGAGAGTCAGCCTTTGCCATTTTGGGTAGACGGACACGGACTCATTTCATTCTATGCGTTAAAGACTAAGCATAGCAGTCCTTAGGCCAGGCCCCGATTAAGCTCGGTTTAGCGTGGGTAAGAATCCCAGTCATTCAGTCCAAAAGAACAGGGTGGTGTGATGCTACGCTTCTTAGTACAAGTTCCGACTTCTAGGCTAGCTTCCTTTGTTTGGCCGCCCTTTCTTAAGGCAGTTCAGTTGCTTGTCCGATTCCATGCTTATGATTCAATTCTTCTTGGAAACCAAGTCATTAGACAAGACCTGTCTGCGGATTCGATTCCTACGCCGGCTTCGGCTTAGTTCAAATAGTAGCCCCAACGTCATTATCAAATGGCCCGGAGAAAAAGGCAGCCTTTATTCCGGTAGTCTGTCTGTCCCGTAGTTAAAGCGAGAGAAATGAAACGAAAGGAGAGGTATGAAGTGAAAAGACTGATAAGGAGAGGAATGAGTTTACCGGTTGGCAAGCTAACACTTCAAAGGCGTGAACCTCACAAGCTGCTAACATCCTTCGTAGCTAGGAAAGGAGTTATCTGAAATGGTCATAACAAATCCTTTATTAATTCAATCTCCTGAGGTAAGAAACTACTAGTCCGTTGACCGATTGAGTCTGCTTCTGCTTGAGCTACCTGAGTTGATGGTTTTAGGGAAGTAGTCTCCCTGTTAGTGGTAGATGCTGATTGGCAGGATTCCGTTCCTGTCATCAATGCGAGTGGATTCTTCTGCCTACCCGAGAAGACTTATTTCATTCCTTTCTTGGGAAGAAGAAGCCAAAACAAAGAGCTTTCTGTCAGCTTCTATTCTCTATTCCTATCCGAGTCCCTCTTTCAGGGATAAGCCACCTCTTCCATGGAACCTACCTCCAAAGAACTCCTAATTCCCCTAAGTCAATCTTTCAATCTTGAGACAATTCTCGCCTAACTCAGTGTACTTTTGAGCCTTTCACAAAGGGAATTCGTGCAGCTCATGGATAGTCTCAACATTAGGCTCCGGTTTGCCCTGCCTTTGTCTAATTCCAAAGAGTATCAAGTCGATTTCAGACTTCAATAAGCGGGGATTTCTGCCTAGCCGTAGGTGTCAGGTGAAGGGACAGAGACGTCCTATTTCTACGTCACTTGTCTCATTAATGTGAAAACTGGCAAGCTTAGGTGCGCTAGCTTAAGCAAAGCAGTTCGTTCAGGATGTTCAACTTTGTATTCAATCGGGCAAGCTTTCACATATTATGATTTGGACTCTCTATTTGAGCATTCCCACTTAAAATCTCAATATTTTTTATGCCTCGCCGAGCCAGCTCTAGCTACAGAACTAGAAGCGAATTAGCTGAGCTCTCGAAACAACCGGCGAAAGATAAAGTAGTCCGTCAACGGGTCAATTAATTGCCTATTTTTAGTTTTTAGGCTCTACCTGTAATTACAATATCAGATGGGAGAAGCAGTTCGGCAATAAGACCTGGGAAAGGAGATTAAATGGCCGGTCTGCGAAGAAGAATCAAGGTAGGATTAGCACCCTTCCTCAATTAGGGCATTCTAGTTCTACATGCTACCTTCTCGATGTATCGATTCTTGGTAGACTAAGGTGGTTTAGATCGAGACGCCCCCTTTCGGGTCCGGGGATCTAGTTTCATCTTAATGTTGGAAAACTTTGATCTTAGCCCCTTGAAGTTGTTTTCCCGGCAAACTATTTAATTTCAATTAAATAAATCAAAAATTCCATCATTAGCCATGGAATTTTTAATGTTAAAAAAGAAACAAAAAAGTTTAGCAACAGTGGGATGACTAGGCAGGAAGCGTCAGATGCAGCTCGCCTGCACATTGGCGATACGTGTTTGCTGGATTATGAAATCAATGAAAAAGGTAATTGTTGGATAAACCATTTTCCGTCGTGGTGTGAACCCGGGTTTTAGAATACTCAATCTTTGAGCTTGGGAATGGTGTTCCTGAAGAATGGTTTAATAAACTTCATGGAAAAAGGATAGCATAAAAGAAAGAAGATATGGCTTCGCAAGAGAAGAGACATGATATGTTTGAGAAGGGATAAGGTACGTAAGTCACTCATATAGCGTGTATGAGGCACGAAGTGACTTCTACGAAACAGGCTAGGCCTAGCAGTGCCTGTCTCCCTATCTCGATCAGGCTATCCACGTATCTGATGTCAGCCTTTGGTTTTCACATTGTTACCTATTGCAAATATACGTCTATTCATAACAGATAGGTTGTTCGCATCCGCTGCAGTTCATTCTGCTGGGTAACCTTTTTTTACGTAAGTCACTAACCCACAATAGGTTATAGGCTATTATGCTTATTGGCCTATTTGTCTATATTAGTTATAGTCTAACTCGATCCATGTTTTGGAGGATTCATATGGATTGGATTAATCAAAGAGAATTATACCATACATATATACAATACAATAAAACTGGATGGTCTTTCAAAAAAATGAAAAAGAATAGCATAAAGAAGATATAAGCGAAAGAAAGAGGCAAGGGAAGAGGGTATAAGCACGAAGTCACTCGACTTACTAGGAGAGGCCCTTAAAAAGTTAGCCTTGTCACTAGATATAAGTGAGGAAGTTTCGTTAGCCCAATAGTTACGCTTTTGATGTTTTTAATAAATATCACACCAGAAGATTGTTACTGGTTTGAGAGGCGAATAGGTCCTCTTCTACCGTCTTGTGACGACCTTGGGATTCCCCCGCGGGGCGACTAGGTTGTTCTCTTGAGGGAGCTGGAAAGCGTCGTATATTCGCAATTGGTAACTATATTAACCGAAGGTTATTAAGACCCGTGCACTGTTGGTTTGCGTCTATATTGAAGACCATTCCAATGGACGGCACCTATGATCAACTTAGACCTTTGCGTCGGTTAGTTCCCAGCGACAACTGTTTCAGTTATGATTTGAAGAGTGCCACAGATAGGTGGCCACTAGTCTATCTATTTGATTTTTGCCCTAAAGAATAGAATGACCGGTCATTCGCATCGAGTGTTGTTAATAGCACTGAAGCGACGAATCTGTTTATTGTGCCGTTCGTTAGGCGGTACGCCGTTCGTTGCTGGTCAACCGTTGGGATATTATGGCTCTTGGCCTCTGTTTGCCTTTTCGCACCATTTACTGGTGTGGTGGGCAGCGGAGCAGGTTAGACCAGGGGTCCGGTTCGATAGGTATGCAGTGCTAGGTGATGATGTTCTCATCACCGATCCACTGGTTGCTGAGTAGTACAGGTTAGCTCTTCAACAACTTGGTGTTAAGATTTCTTATCACAAGTCGTTGGTGTCGTCTTCAGGTGCTGCCGAGTTCGCTAAGAGGTTCTTAGTTAAGGGTATGCAGGTGGATTTATCCCCGATATCCATGCTTTCCTTACTTGGCTTCCATCACCCTTATGGTGAAATGGCCATTAGGGAGATGTCTCATGTGGAGGATTATTCTCTCTTGATGCGGATTGGTGGAGCTGGTTACCGAACTCGCTCTGCTGGGAAAAAGTATAAATCGGCTTTTTGCGTCGGTTTCGGCTCCTTCGGAGTTTTTTACCGATGGATTTGCTCCTTGGTGGTGGCCTTCCCTTAAACCCATACCTTTTAGGGAAACTGAAAAGGTACTTATTGGAGAGGTTAGCTCCCCGTGAGTTAAAGACTCCTCCTCTTGAGCTCTTTGAGTTTGAGGGGATGTCTGACTTCTTGGAGTACTCTCTTTTCATGAATTGGGTGAAGTCATGGTTAGGCTATGTCAAGTGGTATAGCTTGCTATCTATGGACCCCTCGGTCCCACTTGAGGCTTTCCTGGATAGTCCTCTTGTGGAGTCCCATTGGTATGTCCGACGCACTGATCCTTTATTAGTGCGTTGGGGTCTACTATGGCGTCTCTATGATATTGTACAGGAAGTTGGCCGTCATTCTACTTGTGGGGTATTACCTACGGTTACTAGTCCTCCTCATTGTGAAAAGGAACCATGCAACTCAAAGTTACTGTAATGGGGTTTCACAACCCGTTGCAGTCTCCTACGCTCTTAGCTGAGTGTGGGTGGGAGCCATTGAACTATAAGGAAACCTTCGGTTCCCTTTCTTTGAATAAACGCCACCTATTTGAGTTTACATTCATTACAAAGTAAACCAAGCCTAACCGGTCACGACATGTTGTTGATATTGATTGAGTTTGAGGGACTTTCGCTGACTAAATCCATCCATAAACCGTCACCCCGGTAACCTTCGTAACCAAAGCGTCAAGACTTTTGCCAAAGGTCACCTTTGGATTCTTAAGTAGGGGGCAAAGAAAAGAGGAGCACGTAGGAATGCCGACCACTACATAAGCCAAACGTGGCTGAGAGAAAGCGAGCAGCACAAAGTCGCGGTTGGGCGGAGCTTGAAGAAGCGAGCCCCTATCAGAGAAAGCCATTGCGCGCTAGCCTAGCTAGCTAGCGTTTTTCAGCTGGCTGTTATGTTAGTTGTAGCGCGCCTTCCCTCCTTATCTCACTTCGGAAAGATTTCGCTTTCTTATGATGACCAGGTCGAGAGAGTACGATACATCGGTGTAAAAGATTGAGTGGGATCTGTGAGGTTGGTTATAGTAAGGCCTGGCCGGAAAGTGTTCTTGCCTCTATCATTAGCTCGGGTAGTCGCCGTTTTCTACAACAGATTCACTTTCACTATCTGCTCTGATCTATATTGATTTCAGGGTGTTATAATATACGTTTATCGCTACAACGTATTTACCGGTTAAGTAGCTTATAAACGCTGCACGCTCCCTAAAGCAAATTCTATAACTCCTGGAACAGGAAAAAGGACCTCCTTACTAACTGGACTTCATGGCCTAACCTTTTCTTTTACTTTACACATAAAGCAACCACAGAACATCACTCCATAAGCAGTAGTAGAGACTTTCGCTTCCTTAGCTGCATCCTTAGCAACAGTTACAGCTTGCCTTACTAATGAATGTGGCCCCCTTGCTACTGCTGCCATACCACATTCAGTCCAATTGGCCGTCAGCTTCTCTATAGAATCTTCCCACTGCTAACTGCTAAGCTAATTCTACTGCCGAGCTAAAGGCTAACGAAAGAACAGCTTCTCACTCGGGTCACTAAACACTTCAAGACCGAGAGGCACGAGCTGGCTTAACCCATTCCCTTACCACCAAGCCCGGATAAGCAGCATATGAAAAGGAAAGGGCTTACGACGAATGCCCTGTTGAGGAAGAGAAGGGGGTTGTTTGCAGGTATTTCATTAGCATAGGACTAGTCGTCAGAGCTAGTAATGAAGATGGCATGAAGATCGGCATATGAGTCTGACTCTTCGAGACGATAGCATGACGAGCAATGGCTAGTGACGGAAGACGATTTGTCCCTCTCTTTGGACTAAGTGAAGACAGTCACTTTCAAGCACTCCCGCTAAAGCTAAAGCAGAAGATGCGGCTTAGCCAGCTGCACTCTTTGATCGAACCGTCTGTTGTAAGAAGAAGGCCTTCATGTACGAAGGAAAACCTATAGCCCCTTCGATTCCGAAAGGCTAAAGACCGGACTTACGACTGTTTAGAGAATTCCATGTAAAGACGGATTTGGCTACGACCTGTGAGTGGTATCTTCTAACTCTTGATTCTTCCTCCGTATATTATTATATACACTATGTCATGGTCTTCCCACCTACACGGCCCATGTCTTTGATCTAGCTCCCAAAGCGGGCACACTGAACTCATGAAGACCTTGTGCTGTGGCCTTCCTGTTCGAAAAGAGCTGATACTGACTTTTCCCCGATTCTTATTCCTTTCTTTGGTTGGATTTCCGTCCCGTAGAGTACGAAGGGCGTTCACCGCTGATGCCCGTAGCAATATCTATATCTTTGTTTTCAGCCTATAGCGCTTTCTAACGAAAGTGAGTTCGGGGAGCGGAATAAAAACAAAAATTCATGCAAGTCCCAACTCTGATGTCAGCGGGCGAGAGGGAAGAGTTTGATTCAAAAAGAAAGGGGCGATAAAGGTAAAGATTTGAGGCAGTGACCGAATGACCTAGGAAGAAGCCCGTTTACTAAGAAGTAGAAGTTCACATGCCCTGCAACGGATCTCAAACAAAGCGTGGCTGACAACGGGGCTATCTTTCCAAGAAAGAAAGTATGGCTTACACTTCTACTTGAAGTCAGAACTGGTGGAAGTGGGCTGGGTAATTTACCACAAGGGCTCAGGCCTAATTGGACTTATTAATAGTTTGAAGTCACAAAGCAAGCTATTCCTTTCAAGAAAGAAAACTCTTCCGAAGAATCTGGGAAATCCAATTTATTTAACCAATCCGTCTGCTTCTTTACGCAGAGAAATTCGATACAATAACTCTTCTTCCCTAGGAACGAACTCATAACAAAGGTCAATCCAATCACAATCGACAAGGAAAGAAGAAAAGTCTTTACCTTCAGGCGTCTGCCCTGTTAGCAGCTCTAGCATCATGACCCATAGCAGCCTTAGCTGAATCTGTAGCTAACTTCCTTGGTTGCTAAGGAAAGGAGCTGATAAACTTCAATTCCTTCCCTAACGCGGAACTAAAGCAAACAAGCGAGCCAGCCCAGTTTCTGATGGTAGCGTTTCAGAAGTAGGAGTTCGTTTCACTACGTTACACTCCTACGTTCCATGTTCATTTCACTCCCACCCTTTGAAGCGTTTGCCGGCGTTAAGGCGGATAACCAAGACTAGCTTCCCTCAGCCGTTACTGAGCTCAGCGTTGAAGGAGAATCAGAATAGCTGAAGTCTAGGGGCAGCTGGCTGCTCGTGCAGGAGGCGGTCGAAGTCAATGTAGCAGGAGCGGATAAACAAACTAACTTCCGAAGTAGCTAGGAAAGGAGTGTAACGTAGTGAAACGAACTCAGCAGTTGCCTGTCCCTGCATCAGTAACAGTGAAAGAATCGGTTTAGAACGTATCCGCTCTTTTAGGGCTGGTTTGCTCGTTTAATGAGCTCGTTCCCCACTCCTATGATAAGAAAGTATCCTCGTCCTAGGGAAGATAGCGAAAGAAGATCTTCACTTCACTTCAGGTTTCTCATCTCTTATTACAACCATAAAATCCTTTGCTGCCATCAACTATTAGATGCATACCTATAATGAACACCCTCCCTTGAGCAACCCTTGAGCCTGCCGAACCAGTCACTGAGGGATTAGCCCAAAGCAATCAAGCAAGAACTGCAGCTAAAGCAGGTTCACAAGATAAGTAAGCATGAACTAAGCATGAACGGAGAATCTGCCTGGCTGTATGGGTAGCAGGTGTTGAATCAGTTGCCTTTGGCCTAATAACAAATCCCCATCCAAGAAGTTGAACTGCGAAGTAAGTTTCCAAGTACGAGGGAAGTTATTCAGGAAGCGAAATACCGATTAAAAGAGAATCTATAGGTTGACAAAGTTATGAAATGTCACTCTTTTCTAGGGGTGAAACTGGTCTGTTTTTAGCCCCTTTTCGTCACCTATCTTTAGTGGAGTACTTTTTATTACTAAGAACAGAGAAGAGAACTAAAGAATTACTTTCAAGTAAACTATTTCTTTATATCTCGTCACTCTTCTTTCGCAACCGGAAGATCTTCTCTAACAAGCCTTGCTCTTGAAGTTCAAAGAATAGGATTTCGCCCTTTGAAAGAATAAAAGAAAGAATTGGATTTATAGCAACCTTCTTCTCTTAAAGTCAGCTATGCCCTTTATCAAGCATTTCTTGCATGCACTTTTGGTTCAATGGTAGTGATTTACTTAGGGGAATTAAGAAGTTAACTATTAATTATGTGTTAGGAAAGAAGTCCTTTTGATCGTGTCTGCTAGTTAAGGGACAAATGGATTAAATAATCAGACTTTCTTCTTCCCTTATCTCTATAAGAACCTTTCTTTGTTGTCGTTTCACTCCTTTAGTCGATGGTGGTCGTTCACTCCTTCTTTGAATAGGGTGTGGGCTTTTCACATCTCTTTCCCTGCCTGCTTCTTGGCCACAACCACAGCTACAGCTTCTTCTTTCACAAGCGATTGTGGGCATGAATAGAATTAGTGTATTGACAACGGTTTGTTATAGTCGTAAGAAAGATTTTCCGGTCTCTGAGGCCATCGTTCGAGTCTTTAATTACATTATGGATACTTCTTTTTTGGCTTGTTCACATGCTTTTCGCTTTCAAGGTTTATGCGGGACATACGGGATATCGAAGAACAACCTTTTCTAATCTATCATCTCGATCTGGATTTAAGTTACGGTTTTGTCAATAGAGAAAGGTTGAAAAAGAAAGAAACGGATCCCTTTTTTTAATGAAAATCAAGGTATGCTCAATCTTTTTGATTCTTTTTTTTATCCTTGGCCGCATTAGCAAAACATTCTTATCTGACTCTGGATTCAGACCTTCGAACCCTGGAACGATGGGAGCTATCGACTAACTTCACTCCATCTTACCACCTATTCTGTTGATCCAGTGGTTATAATGACCCAATCCTGGAATGAATTAGATGCATTTTTTGGGATCGAAGAAGAACAGCTGACAACTCATCCTTTCTATCTCGATCTCTGAGACCGAGACCAACCAGACGAGAGGGACCAATAAAATAGCAGCATTTCCAGAAAAGTAGCGCTTAGTCTTGATTTTTGCTAATATAGCGCACTCTTGAACGTGACGAAACTATAAGGAAGACGAATACGTGGTATAAGCTTGAGAACTTCCTTTGCTAGGAAAGATTAAAGACTTGGGTTAGATAGGGTGCATCACTCCCATTCGTTGGAGCTGCCCCTAACCTACGTAGCTGATCCCTTGTCGCATATTTCATTTGTTGTTAATCTTCTCCTGCCTTCACTGCCACTGATTGTTATCTCGTAGCCATGGAAGGAACGAAAGGAAAATAGCTATTGGGGCGTTATCAGATGATTCCACTTATGGGGGGGTAAGCAAAGCCGCTAAGATGGAGCTTTTGATATAGGCATCAAAGCTTTTTCCAATCAGTCAAGATTGGTTTAAGTATCAGAGAAATCGTTGTTTCAAGCTCTTCGTGTATTTTTACGAAGGTGTCTAACTAAGGTCACCGTAGAATCGACATACGAACTATAATATGCGCATAAATACCTTCTGCGGGAGTTGAGTTGGGAACCTATTAGTTAGAAACGCCCATGAACAGGTCTAGTATTACTAAGTGCTAATGATCAATGTCCGACGTGCGGATCCTCAATGTCCGACGTGCGGATAATAATAATAATTGCCACCTTCAAGTATGAGAGGAAGAAGTCGTGGAAACAACCAAGCCTTTTTCCCAGCGGGGCTGGTCAAGCAATGATAGAAGCTCCGGCCGATACACTATATTTCTACATACAAGTGAGGCGATTAATGAATGATAAAAAAAGTCATAATTGTAAATTGGAAGAGTTGAAGAGCAGCTTGATAATTGAAAATGAATAATACCAGAAAACTTTCGCCTAAGGATTAAAAGATTAGTAATATGAAAATAACCCGAACGATACGAGTGAAACGAAGCCTAAGACGAAAAATCTTACAATATTGCTCCTAGGTATGTTCTTCTATTCGTTAAGGATGATGTTTTTGTCTTTGTTCGCTTACCTCATATTTGAAACTCCTACTAGGGCTTTCTGTGATGCTATTTCGACCTCGTAAAGATATTAGTCTATAAAGCGAGCTAATGCAGTCGATAGGAAGAAACCTAAAAGAAGATTAAGTTCAAGGAAGAAAGCTAGGGATGACCCTAAGGAGAAAAGGGTCGAGTTTTCTTAACGTTTAAGGTTAGAGAGAAAAGCAGTGCAGTTACCCGCTCCTATCCTTTCCTTACTGTTTTTTAAGTAACTTACTTCCTAAACGCTTCTTAGATAAATAGTTTCAAATAGTTAATCCAATACCTGCCAAGGGATCAAGGATTACCCGTGGAATAAAGCTTTTATTCTCTCTCGTTTTATATATGGGAAAGAAAGCCTGTTGAAGTTACCACCAAGGGCTCTTTTTCTACTTGGTGTGGCTAACGATCTAATCTCATAGGAGGTATAAGGTGCTAATTTCTATCTTTTTTTTTATATAGTTTAATCTTTTCCATCAATATATTCTCTACTGCCTAGTCTACTATTTAGCTGTGTCCTTAGACTTATTCGCTTCAGTCATGTATTCGTGAACTTTTTCTAGGTCAGGTAGGTAGAATAACCTTTGCAGATAAACTTCCCGATTAACAGGTCAATTTGGTGATCAAAGAAGAGAATCAAGGCTACTCGCCCCCTATTACTAATAGATTATGGGTCCTCTTACTATTATAAAGAAGGATTACTTTTCATGTATGTCCCAACACTAAAGAATGTCTGACTTCAGGACAGCCGCCTCATAACTTACTTTGACTTTTTGACTTCAAAGCACATCCGGCCACTTGTTGTTTCCGATCGCGGGGTCAAAGCTGGCATCGAATAAAAGCAGTTGGAGGTGCGAACTCGTAGCTGACGTTGGTTGTCTAAATCTGCCTCTTCCGCTTCTGTCTTTCTTTCGCCTTCTGCTTTCAAAGACTAAATAAATAGATTCAAAACTAGGGAGAACAGACTGAATGGACAAGTAATCAGACTCCCTATGTACAAGACAGTAGTACTAATAGCAGCAAAAATAACCCAAAGCAGATCATTACAATTGCACTTGATAGGATACCAGTCCTAAGGTAGCTATCAGCTATCACCAAAAGATATCTGATCTCAGATGCACATAGAAAACATGTAATAGCATAATAAGCTAAAATGAATCATCAAGAAAATCTCTGGCTATCTCATGAATCAGACCAAAACACCCAAAATCATTTACAACCTATACTACCCTTAGCATAGTGATGCCCTACAAGTCCCATGGGGGAACTCTCGATCACTCAAGAGGATATCTCTCACCAACCCAATCAACTCAGTGAGGTGGAACCCGCAAGTTGGAAAGGTAAGAGAAGAAGGGAAAGATCATACCGGATCTTCCATAATAACATCCTGCTGAAGCATATACACGTAGCTCTCATTATCACTCACTTTCAGTGGTTTGAATACCCGCAAAGCCGGGCGTCTAAGTCTGCTTGCGATACAGGAACCTTCAGATGAGAGACATAAGTCTCTCAGAGCTTGCTTCGCCTCCGCGGAGTTAGGCATGGGAGGGATCTCAATATAAAGTCGTCATGCTATCCGGCTATCAACGGTTAGCTCTTATGACCATTAGTCGTTAAGGCGTAATCCTTTCAGATGAGCTACTACGACAGAAGTCGTCATGCTAGCTCCTTCCTTTGCTATCATTTTACTATCATCGTTCTCGGAGAGGGCTTCGTTCACGTTCACTCCCTCCTTTCAGTCGCTTTAGTAGTTTATCTCTTTGAAGGGAGTTAGAATCGGTTGAAATTGTTCTTGGAAAGGGAGTTTTCACTGTTAAGAGGTGCGTAACGCTCTTTCGAGATGCTTTCATTGAATTGATTGGGGGATTTTGACACTTATGGCATTTTCTAACATATTAGGCTTTCGTAGTACACCAATCCGTATGGCATTCCTAACTAACTGTTACCTACTATGGTTCGTGAATGGACTTTGTCTTTCTATCCGAGACAGAGTCAATCTCTGTAACCCTTCCTGGAGCAAGTGGTGGCGCAAGCGCCGAGCCGTCAAAGAAAGGTTAACAGCCCCTATCGAATGAATAAGGGGAGAAGGAGGCGTTCGATGTTTCAAATCTCCTTGATGACGTGCTCGTCGAAACTTTGCCAATCGTGAGAAAGCGGCGTCTTACTTCTCGGAGTGGAGATAGTGCGGAAGCGGAGCGTCGCGTTGTGGATCTACTGACTTTTTAACGTATGGCAACTACGCTCAATTGAAAGCAGGAAAAAAGCACTTCACAACCAACTTCAACGGATGTTCTTTTGTGATAGACATTCAATCAACGGATTCAAAGGCATCGGAGTCGAAAGTCTGTTTGAGAAGCCCTCTTAGGACTCTTTTCACTCTTCTCTGAGTGCCTTCAACAGTGCTTAGGTAGCGCTCACTGCGGGATAGTCAGCTTACTTTATTATTCGAGAGCGGCCTTCAATAAG
>JAKOGI010002445.1:97500-109421 GCA_029747015.1 Carnegiea gigantea
TTGGTTTTTCCAACGAAATGAGTGAAATTCAATGAGTGAAATGAAATGAATAGAAATGAGTGAAATGAAATTCAATGAGTGAAATTCAATTACACGAATAGAAAATCAAAATCTCTTTTTTTCTTTATCTTTAGAGAAGGGCTTTGACCGGCTTGTGCGATTGCAGAACACCAACGGAACACTTTACCCCACTGACCTGCTAGTGTGCAATGACGACCGGCCCGCAAGCCACTCCCCATTTTCTTTTATTAGTCGCTATTTATTATATTCTAAATGCTATTTGCTTATTTACGATGTT
Organism: Carnegiea gigantea; assembly: GCA_029747015.1. Classification (NCBI taxonomy): domain Eukaryota; kingdom Viridiplantae; phylum Streptophyta; class Magnoliopsida; order Caryophyllales; family Cactaceae; genus Carnegiea; species Carnegiea gigantea. The sequence goes on from JAKOGI010002445.1 coordinate 97,799, forward strand.
TTCTTTCACAAAGTAGCGCATCTATATAGCATAGCTGAAGACCAAAAAGCTGTTCCCATAGCATTACGTAGGCTTAGCTTAGCCTCTCTCTCTCTATCTATATGACGATATGCAAATATCACCTTCAGTTTCGAAAGGCTTAACGCACGGGAAGGGGATTTGACTTCGACGAAGGAGATAAGCTACAACGATCCTTGTATGTACGGGTAACGATAATTGAAGAGACTAGATCAAATAGGGCAATTCATTCGTTTCACTCTCTTCCTTCCTGTCCTAAAGAAGGTCAGTCTCATATAGCTACTAGAATTTGAATCAAATTAAAGAAAACAGATCAAAGGACATCATTAGGCTCGAATTTGATATGTTAAGCATATAGCATCACTAGCTTCATTCTGCTTTGCTCTGCAGTCAATGTGTAAATCAAGATTGATAGCCATTCTTTTAGCCAGGAAGGGCATCCACACCCCAGAATTCTGGTTGAGAACAGAATTCTGTTCAAAGGAAAGGATAAGGCGGGTTGTTATGTTAGTAACCTCCATATGGGAATGAATCTCAGTCTTTTCCCCCTGTGTTAAAAGAAAGTAAAGCAGAAAAAGGGATAATATCCAAAGTTCTTGGTACTTTGTTTGCTTAAGACCCCTCGTTAGCATAGCAGGAGGTCTTTTCAAGAAAGCAGATTCTTATGACTTAGCCTGCTTCACCCTCCCTTCATGCACAGGGAAATCTCTCTTTTCGCTGTACGTTCTGGTCCTAAAGGATAACGATTTTCGGGAGCTCTCTTCTTTCTTCCACCGCAACCTTGAGTTTAGGAGATTCTCTTTCAATTTGGAGTTCGGGTAGCTATTCCTCATTTAGATAGGAAAGAGAATGGCCGCTTTCAAGGCCTTCCAGGCCAGGTTACCCCCCAGTCTTCCCTAAACATTAGATTTTCTCGCGAAAGAGGTTCATACTAATTAAGTTAAGGAATTTATCATCTTTGATTTTATGTTGGGATGAGATATCCCCGAACCCCTTTAGTTTAGACTGAAATCTTTGTTTGTCTTTTTGAGCGGCAAAGCGAAGAGCAAGGGAACAATAAGTTTGAAAGCCCCCTTGCGGAAAAGCTCTTATAACGAATAGTGAGAACTGCGCCAAAAGCGAGTTCTGAAGAAAGATTTCAGACCATCAGTCGTCATACCAGTATGTAGTAGTTGTAGTCCGTCTGCGTCAGCTTGAATAATTTGTACCTGCTCTTGCTGCCCAAGGCGCAACTCCAATGCTTTTGAAGGTTTATAGCCCAGTACAGTGACTCTGTTGGAGTACGGATCAGAGAGAGTTTGTTCACGAGCTTTTTAGAAAGGTAAAGTAAGTAGCTCGGACCAGCGGAACAATGTGAAGGAAGGCAGTTTTATGCTCTTCTTGCTCCAAGACAAGGGCATAGAGCTGACTGAGTCAAAGATTCAAAGAAGGTCCTCGCTCTTATTAGTTTATTCCGTCTGCACTTCCGAATAAATCGGGATAGCGAGCCTCCCAAGATCCTTTCTAAAGGAAAGAGATAAGTGATTTCATCAGAATGAACGGGCAATTTAGGTTAGGGTTCCCCTATTTTAAGGGGTTCAAAGGCTTATTAAAAGCCCGAGTAGTTTATCCAATAGTTAGAAAATAGCGAATGAACAATCATTCACAAATAGACTTTGAATTCGTCGTTGAACAACCATCACGATTGGAACATCTTTCTTCCTGAATCTCATCGGATCAATCGGCCAGGCGGGAACCCAGAAGATGAATTGGAGTTAGTTAGCCAGCTAAATAGTTAGCAGGTAAAGTAGGAGTCCCGTAGATAAGAACCTTTTACCCCTTTCCATCTAGTAATTCAAAAGGGAATCGTCAACCACCCCTATCCCAAGGGGAAAAGCAGGAGTTCTCGGTGTGGTCTCTGCCCCTCTTTTTTTGTTTTGATTCTATTTATTAATTAAGGCAATCCTCCTTCTCGTCCATTAACAATACTCTTTTTCGGAAAATTAATAATTCCTATTTCCTATCCAGCGGTGGAATTAGTGTCCCGTACCAAGTCTTACCACTCGATTCACGTCGCAAACAGTCTATTGACATTGACTCCGGCCCCTCGCTTTTTCTATTTAATATTAAACTATTTTGATTTAAGTGAAAGCGAGAATGGAGAACCGTTAACGGGAAATAGAGATTCCGCACGCATCTCGAGAAACTGGAACAAAGTACCTCTTTTTGTTTTTGAGGCGGTAAGGCAGATTTCTGAGAGTTGTTCCTCTTGAGTTCTGAACTAGAGGAGAGAAGCACTTTCGAATCTCTTCGATTAGAGGTTCTTGTGCTTACTTAAGTGTTGAGGTCGTCTAGTCTTTTTTTTTAGTTGAAGGTCGATTTCCTTTTGAATTTCTTTTAGGTATTGAAATGCGCCATCTTAATTGGTTGATGCCCTCCATCAAAGGTCTTTTATTCTTGTTAAGAGTTCTTTCCTTCTGTCGTTCTCCGGCTTCCTCTTCCTTTTCCTCATCTTTTGGCTGGGCTGCCCCTTAAGTCTGAGTGTAGGCCCGATGTAGTTGAGTTCTATGCCAATGTCTTAATGGCTTGTTTAAGGCCATAATTCCATTTCAGGAGTAAAGGGTCTCATGGCTTGTAGGATTCCCCTGAGTAATGCTATGAGTCATAAACTTTTTCCTCACTGGATGAAGCTTTCAACCTTAGCAACCTTTCTTCGAGTCTTTTTCAGGAATAAGACTGATGCACTGAGTGCAATCTTATTGTAGCTTGTCTTAATTGCTTTAGGTTAGCAAAAGCTTTCGTTTGTGACTGCGGCTATCTTATTTGTCTAAGTCCTCGCTTGATTCATGTGCTTGGTCTTCTTCCTTCTCCCTCTCTTACGGATGCCATCACTCTGTCCCTTCTTTCATCGACTGTGAATCTTGCCAGCTAGCTTTCTTCAGAGTGAAGTGGAGGCTGCTATTAGAGCTCTTTCCGAAAGGGTAAGACGAAGCCCGGATGTAGTCATCTTTTCGAAGGAGTCAACTGCCGAACCCAACCATTAAGATGTCCTCTTAAGGCTAGTGAGCTCGAAAGTGTGACGCGTCTCTGCTCGACCGGAGGGTAAGGGCTGGCACATAGGTCATGGTCTCTCATTGGCTAGCGTCATCATATGGTGGGTGGAAGAAGTATCTGGCTTGCTCCTGTATCGGACGTCCTGTATAATTAGTTCTTTGCAGGAAATGACTAGGCGGCAAAGCAATCCCCATCCCTGCCTTAGCTAAGAATCCACTACCAGCCAAAGGCCTGACCCTGATGTTCACTTTCACACTGAAGCTTTTTCTTCCCCTTGGACAGATAGCATTGGGAAGGAAGCATACATAGAAAGGGCTCCTATATAGAATAGAAGGACGTCCCCGGGAAGTGTTTCAAAACAGGAAGCTATCGACCGAAGCTACTATCCTACTCAACTAAAGAACTACTGGAATGAGAATATCAGGAGTTCTTTTTTTTCCTGGGAAAACTTTGACTACCAATCCCTCTTTTGGAAAGAAAGTTCCTCTCTCCGTTACGCCCATAATGAAGTATGCCCATTCTTACCTTTTAAGTGACAAGGGGGGTGAAGGTACTCAATTTGACTGGACAGCCTTACTAATAAAGGGGCTTTTCTTATGAAAGAATAATCACTCCCCTTGAGGCTTTCACGGGACTGCCTAAAGAGACTCAACGTGTTAAAACAACTATGTAACTTAATGAAAGACTATGGCAGAAAATCCTTAGGCGCTTTTTAGCCCTCTTGGCAGACTATGACCAATTCCAGATCATAAGGGAAAATCAGCTCTATGTGAAAAAGGTGCTTTGCATAAGGTGACGTTCCTTTGGCACTGGATTGGCGACGGCATGAGTTGGTTGGATCAAGAGAAGGTGCGTGCAAGCCGTGGTGGACTGGGAGACGCCACGCAAGGTGCAGGAATTACGATTCTTCGTCAGATTAGTTAGACTGTCAAATCTTTATTCATGTTTGATGCCTATTTATTGTGGGTCTGGTCCCTGCTTCATAACATTGATCGATTACATGCTCTACCCTTCTCATGCTCCAGTCCTTTACTTGGCTCCTACTCTACCAGACGGTGACCGGCTCAATAGAGCACCTCTGGGCGCTGGCTTTTCGAAAGCAAGTTAGGGAAGAGCTTTATCAAGCATTCAAAAAGAGTTTAATCTCCTACGATAAAGACTGAAGACAAAGCCAATTGCTTTGAAAGAAGAAAAGTAGAAGCCGATTAGAAATAGAAAGCTTTTTTCTGCCGATCATCTTCTTTCTCCTTTCTTTTCTTCTTCTCTTATGAAATTGATTGTGATCGTCTCCCCGCGGTTGCAGCTATAGTCAGAACTCCAACTGAGCCAATTGGGTTGGGTAATTATGACCTGAGGTACCGAAGCCGGACGGGCAGACCTCTAAGGATCCGGTAAACCAAAAGGGGATGGGGAACTTCGACTATGAAGAGTTGCCGACTTAATCGACGTCTTGTCTTATCCCCACTACATATTTTGGAAAAGAGATAGGGCACGCAAGAGAGACGGATTGCTATCTTTTGGTCCACCAATCATTTCGTATTTACTGTCATAAAGTTAGAACAATTCACTAACGATGGACGCTGAGTACGCGTTCACCTGTGTCGGTCCGACCGACAATCCAGTTTCACTTCAATGATAGGAATCCTCCATTCGCATCCCCTACTTCGGGTTTGTTCTGGTGGGACCATCTAACTTTCGTCGTCGGTTGCCCGGCGGTATTACTCGGCAAAATTCCCCTCTCTTTTAGGCTCAATTTGGACCCAACTAATTTAGACACTAGTTTACTTAGTTCAATGTAAATTCCCCGGTGACAAAATGAAGTTCCTTTCGCTGCTACTACGTCAAAAAACTACTCAAAGTATAGCGGCAAAACCTTACTTTGACTTAATTTCAGAGATATACGACCAATTTGTATAAGAGGAGAATGAAAGATCCGGGTAACGTCAGAGGGTAGGAGTCTGAGATGCGGGAGTTCCCTGTGTTAAAGATAGGATAGGAAAAAGACTTAGGGAATCCGTTGCAGAAGGTAGACTACATCCCAGGCGGAGCAGTTTGCAGCTTTTTTCTAAGTGGAGGTACTTTCGCGGAAGAGAGCAAAGACGCCACGATAAGGAAGGATGGTGTCCATGACGTGTGAAGACTAAAAAGAGACTTCATCTCCTCCGTGTGAAAACGAAGGATGCGAAGGAAGTGCGAATATCGAGTGAGAAGTCCTTTTCAGCATACCAACTTCCCCGAGCAGGGGGTAGGTAGAACCATCGGGTGTCATCTTTTCGTTTCCACTTCCTTTCATTATGACGAAGAAATAAAGGTGCGTTTCTGGGCCTATTTAGAGTACCGTCTTACTTATTCGTCTATAGATAGAACCATTACAAAACTCCATCACACTGACTTACTCTTGCTAAATCGACTTCCAATTCTCAATCTTGGTTGTACCAGGTACAGAAGTTCCTCAGATTGCTTGGCTATCAAGCTCACAACCAGTGAAAGTCCTTACCTTAGGTCTTTGTGAATTTGTTTTTTAGTCCAGTCTGAGCTTAGGTTTTGGCAATAGAGAAAGATAGATTTCTTATTAGATTAGCCATCCCCACGGGCTTTTTCTTATAGCCTTGAAGAAAGCGCTAGACAGAATATACTCTCTCTTACGCTTTCGCAATTTGACTCTCTCTTCTAACTAATACCGGAGTAGAGTGGAGGGAAAAGCACCAGCCGGCCAGGAATGATGACCAGGGTCGATTTCCTCATAGAACCAGAACAATTGACTGATTGACTGTGGTCAGGTCAGAGCCCTCTGTTGTCTGTTGGAGGAGATTGATTGCACTTTATACCGTACTTAGTCTGTAGCTGGACCTGGATTCTATAAAGCTTAAATAGAAGTACCCCTCGGGGGAGGATTGAATAAGGAATTGACTTCTCTAAAAAGGAGAGAAAACTATTTCATCTGTATCTGGCACTTCTTTACTTGGCTTATATAGTATACTTTTTTTAGTTTTCACGTGTCGAAAGGGGGAAAACCTGACGCTTTAGCAAGTACTACTACTATGTAAATTGAATACCGAAATGGTTTTCTTTAAAGAATAGTTCGAAATTGATCGATGAAGAGTCCTCTGAATATTCTGGTCTTGATTTTGATTAGTGAGACTTTGAATTGGAATATGAACAGAGAAGAGAGGTGCGGTTCATTACATTCAAAAAAGATATGGAAATTCGCCATCAAGAATTTCAGTAATTGAACGTGAGAGCCAAATGAATTGAAAGATTCCTTTTTGGTTCGGGAAGGGATCATGAACGTTTTGAAATGAATGGAAAGATAATCTAAAAGAATTAAGTGATTTATTAGATAATCGAAAACAGAGGATCTTGAATACTATTCGAAATTCAGAAGAAGCTTTCAGGCCATTGAACAGCTGGAAAAAGCCCGGGCTCGCTTAAGGAAAGTATAAATTACAGCGGATCAGTTTCGAGTGAATGGATATTATGAAATAGAACGAGAAAAAATGAATTTGATTAATTCAACTTAGAAAACTTTAGAACTTCACGAAAATGACAAAAATGAAACCATTCATTTTGAACAACAAAGAGCGATTAATCAAGTCCGACAACGGGTCTTCCAACAAGCCTGACTTTGAGCTTGCAGAACTCTTCATAGTAGTTTGAACAACGAGTTACATTTACGTACCATCAATGCTTTATGTGGCATGTTTGGTGCCATGAAAGAAATAACTGATTAGTCCTTCTCTTCGACTGTAGGTATTCTTTTTTTTTGGAAACAAAAAAAGAATTCTATTAAGAAAGACTCATGGCAACCCTTCGAGCAGACGAAATTAGCAATATTATCCGTGAACGTATTGAACAATATAAGCGAGAAGTCAAAATTGTCAATACTGGTACCGTACTTCTTCTAGGTGACGGCATTGCTCGTATTCACGGTCTTGATGAAGTAATGGCAGGTGAATTAGTAGAATAAGAAGAGGGGACAATAGGCATTGCTCTGAACTTGGAATCCAATAATGTTGGTGTTGTATTAATGGGTGACGGTTTGATGATACTTCAAGGAAGTTCTGTAAAAGCAACAGGAAGAATTGCGGCTATACCCGTGAGTGAGGCTTATTTGGGTCGTGTTAGAAATGCCCTAGCTAAACCTATTTCAGGTAGAGGTTAAATTTCAGCTTCTGAATCTCGGTTAATTTTTTCTCCTGCTCCCGGTATTATTTCGAGACGTTCCGTATATGAGCCTCTTCAAACCGGGCTTATTGCTATTGATTCGATGATCCCTATAGGACGTGGTCAGCGAGAATTCATTATTGGGGACAGACATACTGGTAAAACAGCGGTAGCCACAGATACGATTCTCAATCAACAAGGCCAAAATGTAATATGTGTTTATGTAGGCTATTGGTTCAAAAGCATATAATGCGGGTAGTTACTACCTTCCAGGAAAGGGTAGCAATGGAATACACTATTGTGGTAGCCGAAACGGCGGATTCCCCCGCTACATTACAGTACCTTGCCCCTTATACCGGAGCGGCGCTGGCTGAATATTTTATGTACCGTGAACGACACACTTTAATCATTTATGATGATCTTTCCAAACAAGCACAAGCTTATCGACGTCTCTTCTATTACGAAGACCGTTATCCCGGAGATGTTTTTTATTTGCATTCACTACTTTTGGACCGCTAAATCAAGTTAAAGTTTAGGTGAAGGAAGTCTGACTGCTTTACCAATAGTCGAGACCCAATCTGGCGATGTTTCGGCTTATATCCCTACTAATGTAATTTCCATTACAGATGGACAAATATTCTTGTCCGCTGATCTATTCAATGCTGGAATCAGACCAGCCATTAATGTGGGTATTTCTGTTTCTAGGGTGGGATCCGCGGCTCAAATTAAAGCCATGAAACAAGTAGCTGGTAAATGAAAATTGGAACTGGCGCAATTAGCAGAATTAGAAGCCTTTGCACAATTTGCTTCTGATCTTGATAAAGCTACTCAGAATCAATTGGCAAGAGGTCGACGATTACGTGAATTGCTTAAACAACCCCAATCCGACCCTCTCACGGTAGAAGAACAGATAATGACTATTTATACCGGGTTATCTTGATTCATTATAAATTGGGCAGGTAAGGAAATTTCTTGTTGAATTACGTACTTACGTAAAAACGAATAAACCGCAGTTCCAAGAAATTAGATATTCTACCTTCATATTGACTGAGGAAGCATAAGCCCTTTGAAAAGAAGCAATTCAAGAACAGATGGAACGCTTTCTACTTCAGGAACAAGCATAAAGCAATTGATCCCTCCTGAAACTAAAGAAATTTTTATTTATTATTATTAAATATTTATATACCTTTCTTCCCATAGATATCTAAAAATCTATATGGAAAAAAATTGCGTCCAATAGGATTTGAACCTATACCTTCGGTTTAGAAGACCTCTGTCCTATCCATTAGACAATGGACGCTTTTCCGATTTTTTCGCCTTTTTTTACTTTGACCTTCCTCTTTCTTGTTCCAGAAAAAGAATTGGATTGTACGTGAGATGATAAAATTTTTTGAATTGCGTATTCAACTCAATGATGCATTAATTAATATAGAATAGAGCGGGTAGCGGGAATCGAACCCGCATCGTTAGCTTGGAAGGCTAGGGGTTATAGTCGACGTTGATTTAGAATTTTGAACGTCTCTAATTCAAAACCGAACATGAAACTTTGGTTTCATTCGGCTCCTTTATGGAAAAGGGAGAAATTCCCAGGTCCAAATCTAAGACGGGAACGAAATGAAAAATTTCACCCATAACATCTATGTCAGCTTTTTGTATGAATGCATTCAATTCAAAACAAAAAGCTTTCGTCATGATCCGGGAGGATTCTAACAATCTTTCTAGTTACTTCGTTCTCTATTTCTATTTGAGAGAGTCCTAAGGAAAAGTATTTTGTTTCCACCGAGCTAAAATAAAACAAACAAAAAGAAATATGTTGATTGAAGCCTGACGTAAACTAAAGTCATCATTTAATAGCTATTTTGCTTCTCTCTAAAAAAAAGGGAGGATTTAGTTACGATTCGAAAACTCTTTTTCTATCTTCATCCATGGATCTCTTACTTATACTCATTTTCAAAAAAAGAAATCGTAGGAGGAGATTCTTTTTTGTTCCAGCGCATAATCTGAACGAGTCACACATACACCAACGTACATGTTCCTCGGCGCTGAGGACCGAAGAGCGGGGGTTTTCGTGACATTTCTGATTGGCTGTCTTGTGTTTCTAATAAGTTGTTTAATAGTTGGCATGTTAAATCATATACATAATGGACTAGTTCCAATCAATACTAACTATAAGAAGATAAAATATCAAATGTTTTGCTTTTCTAAATTTTCCTTTATATGATCAATAATTCCATAAGCTTTAGCTTCTTTTGCTGACATAAAAACATCTCTTTCCAGATCTTGGGATATAATCCAGACGGGTTTGCCCGTTCTTTCGGAATAAACCCTTACGTCTCTCATAGCCAAAATTGATTCAAATTCACAGTATAATAGGTCTATGTTGTTATCGTTCTCGTCCGTCAAAGTGCTAGCAGGTTGATGAATCATTATCCTAGCGTGAGGGAGTGCTACACGTTTATTAAATTGTCCTCCGGCCAAGACATAAGATGCTATTGAAGCAGCTATCCCTGCGCATATTGTATTTACATGGGGTGGGACAAATTCCATAACATTATGCATAGCCATTCCGTTTATTACCCCTCCTCCAGGAGAATGTATAAACAAAAATCAGCCCCGTCCTCCATACTGAGATATAGCATAAGACCCATAATGTTATTCGAGATTTATGTTTCTTTTTCTTCTTTCTTTTATTGCAACCGCCAGTGGCATTAGTCCTGCAAACAAGAATCGGTAAATAGGTTCTTTCTCCAGAGAAGGGCTTGTTAGCGACTAGCAGTAGCAGGCAATGGTCTTTGACGCATCTATTAGCTGAAGAGGCCTAAGGCAGGTCTTTTCGTTTCCTCTCGTACCATGCCTATTTCTTTTTCTTTGCCTTAGACTCAACCTTGACGTGTTGACAAGGGCATTCGGAATAGTTTCAAGATATGCACGAACAGAAGGGTTGCTATTGAATCTGGTCTTTCGAGTTACTACATATGACTCGTCGCTGCCTTTGTTACAAATATATAATGGAGATACAGAAACGAAGTGCTAAGGTAAAGGTGTCTTACCACTCAGCTCTTCCACCTTGCTTTCCCGATGTAGATTTTCTTTTGGATGAGAGCGTCTGTGATCCCCGATTCCATTACCGTCCACTGACGTGGTACTTCGTCTCACTCAGAAGAGAAGGGATAGATATAAGGAAATACCTCCTGCCGCTCTTTTGCTTGCTTCTTTAATAAGAATAAGAGATAGTCAGACATCAAGATCAAGCTTTGATTTCCCCTTTCTTTGATGATTTCAGGGCAATTCTTCGCACTGTATACTCTATCGCATACGTACTGGGGCATTCGCCTCACCCTACCCCAAAGAAGTGCTTGGTCCTGTAGAAGCCTTAAGAAAAGAAGGACCACTAGTTCGCCAGAAGCAGGATCCATCGGCTGACGCTTGACCCCGGGTTCGGGACTTCCCAAGTCACGGAGTCTTTGACAAAGTTGTAAAAATGTACCCTAATTAATATAGATTCTATATATTTTCCAAAGGCTTATAGTTAGTAAGACAGGTGTCAGTACCAAATACTTAATAAGTAGTGGACTACTAGTTAACGCACTACTAAAGCGGGGTAGCCAGCATGCGCACATCATGATTTGCCAGAAGAGCTCAGAGCTCAGCGAATGGAAGAAGCAAGCATGGATAGTGCGAATTTGGTTGGTAAGGAAAAGTGCTTTGTTGGACTTGTTCCCAGGGTGAAAATCAAAGATCTTTGCTTGCAACGCGTTGATTGCCTAAGAAAGAGACTGGGCATCTATCACAGGCCGGTCGAATGAAGCAAAAGACAATAGGTTGAAGATGGGAAATAAGAGACGTTAGGAAGGCCGAAAAGGACTCAAAAGAAAGCGATCGACTGAATACTTGACACGTGAGGAGCGACGTACCTCAAGAGGTGGAGAGGCATCTGGTTCCGGGGTAGGAAGTGACTCCGCTGCTTCCACGCTTGGTGCACTGCATCATCTGACGATTTGTCATGTCTCTCTTCCTTGGGCCAAAAGACATATAAATTTTTGAATAGATGGTGAACCTCAGTCGAACTCGGAGGACTCTGCAAAGAGGATACGGGAAGAGGAAGAACACAACCTTTATCATTGCTCCCACACCCGCGAGCTTGAGGTTGGAGACTTCTGAAGTCCTTCAGAGTCAGATCTTTCAAACGTTATACTCTTATCGAACTGAGTTTTGATCATAGCATGGAATTTCTTTCAAAAATAAGGAAAAGACTAAGAATTTTGCTTTCAGCAAATAGACCCATGTGCCTAACGAAAAAGATAAATGAAATGTAACAAAGAACACGTATCCAGATATCGAATTCACTGGTGCAGGTCACCACACATCAGAGAATGGACAATATGGAAAGGAAATGAACTCATCTTTA